>CM060335.1:50480998-50493498 GCA_030674155.1 Stramonita haemastoma
CTTATTTTTTTTATTGACTTGTTTGTTTATTTCTTCATTTATTTGGTTTTCCCGTCTTTATTCATTCATTTATTTTATTGATTTAGTGATCATTATTCATTGTTTTTATTCCGTCATTATTCGATGATTCTTATCATTGTTAACATCATCAAAAGCTTAGTTATCATATATATCATCATATTCATGTATCTGATAATAATTATTATTCTATCATTATCTTCCCCATAATTTGTAAGTAAATGTTAAGTTATGTGACATCCAAGCTTGTCACATCTCTCATCTTTTCTCCACTACTGAACTCCTGAACTACTGTAACTCGCTTGTGGCTGGTCTGCCAGCACCATCTATCCATCCCCTTCAACGTATAAATGTAAAATTCTGCAGTTCACCAGCCGCCATGGCGCAGTGGCTAGCACCTTGGATTTTGGACTGAATGGTCGCGGGTTCGAATCCCATAAGAGTCATCGGATTTTTCTGACTATAGCACAAATTAATCATACATAAACATCAATGCACAAATTAATCATTATACCTAAACGGCAATACACAAATTAATCATACCTAAACATCAATGCACAAATCATCCATCATACCTATACATCAATACACAAATTAAACATCATACATAAGTATCAATGCACAAATCACTCATCATACCTATACATCAATGCTCAAACTAATCATCACACCTAAACATCAATGCACAAATTAATCATCACACCTAAACATCAATGCTCAAACTAATCATCATACCTAAACATCAATGTACAAATTAATCGTCATACCTAAACATTAATGAACAAATTAATCATCATACCTAAACATCAATGAACAAATTTATCATCATACCTAACTTTTAAACACACATATCAATCGTTATACCTAAATATAAGTGCACAAATCAATCAAAATACCTGAATATGTATGTAAATATCAATCAACATACCTAAATACTTATGCAAAAACCAACAAACAGACGTAAGTACCAATGCACAAATACATATTAAAAAAACAACTTAATATCAATGCTTAAATGAATAAGTAGAACTAAAAATCAATGCGCAAATGAGTCGTTGTAACTAAACATCATCATCATACCTAAACATCAGTGCACAAATTGATCATCATACCTAAACATCAATGCACAAATCAGCTATCATACCTACACACCCATGCACAAATCATTTATCATACCTTAAAATTTAATATAAATGCACAAATCAGTTACCATACTCAATGTTAATGCAGAAACCAGCCATGATACCTTAATATCAAGACACAAATCAATCAACAGACATATGTATCAATGCGCATATCAATAAACACACAAAACTGTCAATGCACAAATTAATCAGACAACAGTACACAAAAACATCACTACACAAACCAACCAGCATACCTAAAATTTCCCATGCGATAACAGATTTTGTGCAAAACACAACAGTACAGTGGCTGACAGGTGTGAGAGAGTTACCCTTCCCTGTGGCACTCTCTTCCATTACAGGATAGAAGATAAGAAAGAGTCATTAGGTGACAAGATGGCTGTCAGGCTTTTGCCGACAGAGGCTGTTATTTTTCGTGCTGATGTCAACGATCCTCCCCCCCCTCCTCCCTACCCCCCCCCCCCCCCCCCTGTCTGTTCGTACCCCCCTTTCCCCTCCACACCTGTTCTCAACCACAATTTATGGCCTCTACTGTCTGGCTCAGACTGTTTTCTACAATGCTGAAAATAGCTCAAATCCCAATGGACATTTTTGCGCCTTTTTTTTTCTTTTTCTGAAAAGTCAGAGCTGTTGGACTGTGCAAAGTTTGTTTATCAGCTCCATGTCACACTGATATAAACTGATGGTGTGAATAATATGTATACCAAGACACAAACATGCGTGCGCGCACGCACACATACACACACATATACACTACATACATACATACATACATACATACATACATACATACATACATACATACATACATACATACATACATACATACATACATACATACATACATACATACATACATACATACATACATACATACATACTACAGAGAGGAGAGAGAGAGAGAGAGAGAGAGAGAGAGAGAGAGAAGAGAGAGAGAGAGAGAGAGAGAGAGAGAGAGAGAGAGAGAGAGAGAGAGAGAGAGAGAAAGAGAGAGAGAGAGAGAATCCAGCAAATCATTGGTCCCTATGAAAACCTTCTATCAATAAAGAAGCGTAAACTTAAATGGTTCGGGCATGTAACAAGATCAAAAGCATTTGCAAAAACAATACTGCAAGGCACTGTCCAAGGAGGAAAAAACAGAGACAGACCAAAGAAGAGACGGGAGAACAACGTCAGCGAATGGACAGGCCTAAAACTCAACAAAACCCTGAGAAAGGCAGAACAGAGAGAGGAATGGAGGGAACTGGTTGTCAAGTCTTCAGGGGTGCCCCCATGGTCGCCAGACTAAGGGATAGATAGATAGATAGATAGATAGATAGATAGATAGATAGATAGATAGATAGATAGATAGATAGATAGATAGATAGATAGATAGATAGATAGATAGATAGATCTCTGTTGGTCTCTCTCTCTCTCTCTCTCTCTCTCTCTCTCTCTCTCTCTCTCTCTCTCTCTCTCTCTCTCTCTCTGAGAGCAGTGGTCAGTCAATACAACACCAATAGCCTATAAACGGCCATGGATCCTGTGGCTGTAGCTGCTAGAGAGAGAGAGACAGACAGACCCCTAATGAAAGGACACAGCGGCCATGCAATGGGAAGCAGAGCGCTGCCAGCATCAATCCACCGGATGCTGGCGTCAGGAGAAGACAACCCTATTTCTCACATTACGATCCTTTTGAGGGGGGAGGGGGAGAGAGAGATGGAAGAGAGGGGTAGGGGGAGTGTGGACAGGGTCAGTGATCCTTGCTTATGGCCAATAGATGGAGGTACCCAAGCTGTCACCTGATGATCCACACAAGCTCTCTTCTCTGCTTCAGGCTGAGATAAGCATGGGAGGAACAGGAGGGAGAGGACAGACAGAAGGAGAGAAACAGAGAGGCACACACAACACACACACACACACACACACACACACACACACACACACACAACACACAGTGGGAGAAAGAGAACAATGACCAATGAAAAATGTTTATTGTTCAGGCCTCCAGCCCCTAGAATAGGGTCCAACAAAGCATAGCAATAAAAAGGAAATAAAAATTAGCATTTTTTAAGTAAAGTTATCTAATATGTTTTACCATATGTGACGCTCCACCACATAATGAGACGGAGTGCACATGAGGTCAATTTTTAGTTATTGACATGTTATTAATGTGCAATGAAGTGGCTATCAAATACAAAAAATAGATTGAAAATCGGACAATTCTTTGCAACATTATTACAATTTGAAATGATAGCCTGCAGGATGTGACAAAATGAGAAACAGGCAAGATTATTTTAGTAACAGGTTGTCAGAATAAGTGCTTTGGTATTTTCAAAACACATTTAAAAGCAAAAGGAATAAAAATGATACCTTGATATTTCATTATAAGATAAATAAACAGATCTAGTTTAATAATCAATCAAAATCACAAAATTGACAACTTGACCCCCACCTGCATTTAAAGGCTCCTAGCGCAAAATTGGGTAATGTGCTAAGCGACTCATTTCGTGGTGGAGCGCCACAATTATTCATATTAACGCGAGCATTGAATATGGTTGCTTGGGAAGTCTGTTCATGCCCATATTCAGAAGCCTTACACCAGTATCGAATTTTCCTGACTGGACTATTTATATATAATGGGTAACGGATAGCCTTGTGGTCTATAACGGATAGCCTTGTGGTCTATAACGGATAGCCTTGTGGTATATACATAGGGGGACGGATAGCCTTGTGGTCAGAACACTGCGCTGGCAATTTGACGACCCGGGTTCGAGTCCGGTCGAGGAGATTTTTCTCCTGGAGTTAACATCAGTGCTGACTCCACTCTCCCTAAAAGTCCTTCGGATGAGACTGTAAACCGAGGCCTCGTGTTATATATTTACACGTTCATACATACATACATACATACATACATACATACATACATACATACATACATACATACATACATACATACATACATACATACATACATACATACATACATACATACATACATACATACATACATACATACATACATACATAGAGAGAGAGAAAGAGAGAGGGGGGGATCTATTACCCAAACCATTCACCAGCTGCATTGAACTTAATATCCACAAAGATATTGATGGACCGCTTTGGCAACATGGCTTCAGTTGATCTTTTTTTTCCTTTTATTTTATCAGCATAGCAGAATGCTTGTATGGTCTCATTCAAATATCTTGCTACTGGTTGCTCATGATTCTATTCTATCTATTAGGCCCTATACTATACTTTGTGTGATTGCTTAAGTATGCTACCAGCGTAATACAAAAGAAGGAAAGTCTTGCATGGATTTATATCGATATCAATGGTGCACATTGAACAATGGTGTACATTCTTCAGAATCCTTCTTCTTCTCCTCCTCCCCCTCTTCCTCCTCCTCCTCATCATTCTTTTTCAGAATACTCCTCCTCCTCCTCCTCCTCCTCCTCCTCCTCCTCCTCCTCCTCCTCCTCCCCCTCCTCCTCGTCCTCCTCCTCCTGCTTTTCCTCCTTTTCCCTCTCTTGCAGAATTCTTCTTCAGAATTCATCTTCGTCTTTGCCTCCTCCTTCTTTTTCTTCTTTTGCTGCTGCTGCTACTGCTTTTTTCCCCTTCTTTTATCTCTTTCTTTTTTTTTTTCATTTCTTTCTTTTTCTTTGCCTGGTCCCCATGCATCTTTCAATTCCCCCTGTGCCCGTGTCTAAAATGTTGCCTCTCCGTTTCCATCCAGACTCTATTTCTCTGACATCACTGAAGCTCGGCTGCTACCTAAAGATGCTGAAGGCGGTTCTTTTTCTTCTTTTTTTCATTTCTATGCCTCTCAAAACTGACGTATGCTAGCTTCAATGAAGTGCCCCTCTTCCTCCCTTCTCTCCCCTTTCTGCCTCCTTCCCAATTCAATTTCTACCAGACGTGTGTGTTGTGTCTATGCACTGATCATTTTTTTCTCCAGTTAACAAATTGAACGCCCTTGGCAAAATGTTGTGGAAGCGCATGGGGATGGGTGGACGGGTGGGGGGGGAGGAAATGTGGTGGGAGAAAGTGAGGGTACTGCCTGGATTTAATCTGACTGTCCCTTGAATTTGTGGAACAAGTATGATCGTCTGTGAGTGAAGGGAGTATGTGAGTGAAAGAGGTGTGGGCTCATGTGCTTGTATATATAAATATGTATGTATTATATATATATATATATATATATATATATATAGATATATATATATAGATATATATAGATAGATAGATAGATAGATAGATAGATAGATAGATAGATAGATAGATAGATAGATAGATAGATAGATAGATAGATATATAGATAGATAGATAGATATATATATATATATATATATATATATATATATATATATATGGATTATGTCAGCATTGCAACCGGATTTTTAAAAACATTTATCTCTTCATTTTTTTATCTATTTATCCATTATGTATTTATTTATCTATCTATCCTGTCTATCTATTTATCTGTCTATCTATCTATCCATCTGTCTATCTACCTATCTATCTAGATATCCTTTAGTCTGGCGACCGTGGTGGCACCCCTGAAGACTTGACAACCAGTTCCCTCCATTCCTGTCTCTGTTCTGCCTTTCTCAAAACTGTGTCGAGTTCTAGGCCTGTCCATTCGCTGATGTTGTTCTCCCATCTCTTCCCTGGTCTGCCTCATTTTCTTCCTCCTTGGACAGTGCCTTGCAGTATTGTTTTTGCAAGTCCTTTTGATCTCGTGACATGCCCATACCATTTAAATTTACGCTTCTTTTCAATTGTTAGATTTTCCTAGGGCCCAAAAAAGGCAAAGAACAGGAAGTGTTGGTCAGGCAGTTTGAGCAACTCCTAAAGTGCATCCATAGATGTAAAGCACTCAGCCATAATTATGGTCCCAGCCTTCATAACGTTTTGTACAGGAGCTGGCTGGAACCCGAAAATCTTGTATAAGGCATGTCTCTTAATTAGGTTTTTTTGTTTTAGGGTTGTTCTGTGGTGTTTTTTTTGGTGTGGGGGAGTTGTTGTTTTCTTTGGGATTTTCTTTTAGTTGGGGGAGGGGGGGGGCAGTCCCTTTGCTAGATCTCTTTGTTCACCAATAATAAGAATTTGTATATGCCACCGTTTCTGTCCACCATTAAGGTAGGTACATCCCCACTTCAGGACTTTTTATGGTTGATCCCATACAGCCACCTTCAAGAAGAAAATCTACTACCCAGCCCCAGTTGCTACACAGCTGTCAGTCAGTGTCCCCCACTTTCAGCTCCCCTCAGCTGCTATCCATTCCTCCATCCCTAGCAGAAACTGACCGCACTTGGGCTTGGTGAAAAGGAAGGGGGAAAGTTCAGCACTGGGCCCCGAACCCTTGACTGAGTTATGCTGGATTTGCATACTGTGGCTAGAATTCTTCTAACATTTTTTATCCAGCAGAGAAGTCAAACATACAGAACGAAAAATAGATAGATCTCACGTACGATTCGGAAAAAGAAAGAAAGATACATGCTTCAGGTACAAAATACCAAAATAAACCACACCCAGATCCGAAATGATAGACAGAAGAAATATGTGGAGGTGAAATCATCAAGAACAGCCCACTGGGAATTTCCAGTTTGCTGTGAATTTCAATGCAGTGGTGATGATTAAAATCACAGCTTCCGGACTTTCGACAAAGTCATGTTAAAATGAGCTGATGGTTTTCATTCTGAGACCATCTTATAAATGTATTTAAGAGCTTTAATCCCATCATCAACAAGTCTCGAATAACAGAAAATGATTGGTTCTATAAGAATTCGCTTTATTGCTGTCTCTTTCTACCAAAAGAACAAACATATAACTTTTTTAAAACTAAATTATCAGTGATAATGACAGTTCACCATATTTTCATTTCTTTGCTTTAAAAAACATCAACTATTCAAACAAACAAAATCTAAAGCAAACACACGCCCACACCCACACACACACACACGCACACACACACACACACACACACACACACACACACAAACACACACACACACACACACAACACACACACACACACACACACACACACACACACACACACACACACACACAACACACACACACACACTGACTTGGAAGAAGGAAGTCTGATTTATATCAAAATGTTCTCCCTATCCAAGCAAACTGCACAATAAGTAAAAGGTCACAGCCAAATGGGCTACACATAAACAAACCCTACAAGGAAGATCAGGTTTCGCTTTACTTGATTCCGCATGTAACTGTTTCTTGCTTCCCTGCAGGTGTCCAGGGAGAGAAAGAGAAAACTAAATTACTCTACACGAAACAACACTGAGCCATTCTTGTTGTCAGAAATTGTTTTTCTGTGGCATCCATGACTAGAAAGAAACACGGACGTATTCTCTCTGGGTTTTCCTTTCTCTAGATACTTATGCCTTGTATGCTACTTGGTGTGTTTATTTATCTGTGTGTGTGTGTGTGTGATGTGTGTGTGTAAGTGTGAGAGAGAGACAAAGACAGAAGGACAAAGAGAGAGATAGGGATACACAGAGAGAGGTATACAGAGAGAGATAGGGATACAGAGAGAGAGAGGGATACAGAGAGAGAGATAGGGATACAGAGAGAGAGAGGTATACAGAGAGAGAGATAGGGATACACAGAGAGAGGTATACAGAGACAGAGATAGGGATACAGAGAGAGAGAGGGATACAGAGAGAGAGATAGGGATACAGAGAGAGAGAGGGATACAGAGAGAGAGATAGGGATACAGAGAGAGAGAGATAGGGATACAGAGAGAGAGATAGGGATACAGAGAGAGAGATAGGATACAGAGAGAGAGAGGGATACAGAGAGAGAGATAGGGACACAGAGAGAGAGAGATAGGGATACAGAGAGAGAGATATAGGGATACAGAGAGAGAGAGAGACAGAGACAGAGACAGAGAGACAGAGAGAGACAGAGAGAGACAGAGAGAGCAATGAATAGGAAAAAAACGTGAGAGGCATCACTTTAAAAAGCAATCACTAAAATAATCCAAACCTTTCATGTAACACATATTGGTGGAAAAGGCGGCAGCCACTGGGGGGTGACAGGTGTGAGTGAGTTACGCTTCCCTATGGCACTCTCCTCCATTAGAGAATGGAAGATAAGAAAGGGTCATTAGGTGACAAGATGGCTGTCAGGCCTTGGTCGACAGAAGCCGTTATTTTTCCTGCTGATGTCAACAACGCCTCCCCCCCCTCCCTTCCCCTTTCCCTCCCTGTCTGTTTTCCCTCGGCCTCTCCCATGCCCACCCCTTCTCACCACAATTTATGGCGCTTTCTGTCTAGCTTACTCCTGTGTTCTACAATTCTTAAAATAGCTCAAATCCCTCTGGTTGTCTCCCTTGAATATTGTCCCCACCCCCTCCCCCAAACAAGGGGGGAAGGGGGAGTGTGTCGGTTTTTGTTGTTGTTGTTGTTGCTTTTTTTTTCTTGGAGGGTGGGTTGTTTTGTTTTTGTTTTGTGTGGGGGGGAGGGGGGTTCAGTGGTGCTAAGTTAAGTAAAATATGTTTCATGAATTCCCTATTTTGTCTGAAATAGTGTGTGCGTGTTGGTGTGCATGCGTGTGTGCGCTTCTCTCTCTCTCTCCTCTCTCCTCTCTCTCTCTCTCTCTCTCTCTCTCTCTCTCTCTCTCTCTCTCTCTCTCTCTCTCTCTCTCTCTCTCTCTCTCTCTCTCTCTCTCTCTCACACACACACACACACACACACACACACACACAGCTTAAGGTATTAAAACATCTAGTTGCTAGTAAAGATGCTTAGGTGGTAAACTAGTTCCCCACACTGTACCTTCATGAATATACAATTATCTCAGGCCATAGGAGGAGCCAAGCTCGTCTTCAAGGGAAAGATATCAATGTACCAGACATGTGGTATACTTCCATTTCCTGCCTTTGCAAAATCTGCTGAGGTGCTCTGAAGTTCTGGCATTTCAATGTCGACTGGTGGGGGGTTTGTTTTACTTATAGCAAACTAAAGGTAAAAAGGCAGGGGTGTCCCATAACCTATGTGGTCGTAAGGAAGCGAGGCATCAGAGACCTCAGTTTCTCTAGGGGCCAGCATATTGAGGGCGGCGCCCATCTCTTCTCCCTCGCTGCTTAAATTTCCCTGACCCTAAAGAGGGTAAGTACCCATTTACAGCTGGATGAACTGAGGGACTGTACTGAAACCAAGATGATCAAACGATCACCCATCCAATTGGTAGCCACACTCGATGCTGCTTCACCTTAGCTGGGGGAAAGTGAATATTCTGACCATTGAGCAATCATGTCCCCAAACTAATAATGATAATTTCAGCCACGAATTAAGCAAGTTTTTTTTTTTTTCTGCTGGTGATAATCGTCCAACAAGTTGTTGAACATTAAAACATTCTTTAAATAAAGTCATGCTTATTCACATCAGACTTAAAACATGAATATTTTCAACACAGAAATAAAAAGTCTTGTACGCATATAGCAAAAGCAATCTGAAGCCTGCTGCTGTGTTGTAATGCCTTTTGAAGTAAGACACTTGTAAGCTTCTGTCTTGTGTAACACATGACAAAAGTCATCCACATTATAAATCAAGTAACAAAAAATGGGACTGGTCTCGGGATAGGGCAGAAATGCTCTGAAGAATATATCACTTGAGTGTCTAACTTCCCAGTGTAGTGTCTCTTCTTTCTTCTGGACTCTCTTGTGTTCTTTCTCTTGTTTGTGTTTTATGGCAGTACTTAATTTCTGTTGACTGGACTATTATTAAAATGTTCTTCTCCTGTCTGTCTGTATGTCTGTCTGTCTCTTATTATTGTTGTTGTTGTTTAGTTATTATTGTTTGTTGTTGGGTCTTTTTTATCTTGATCTTATCCCTCATACGGGTGGGTACTTGATTAAAAAAGCGTGCGCCCGAGTGCTTATTCATTACCCTCGAAATAAAAGAATTTGCCTTGCCTTACCTCCCTTTTTCTCTGTTTGTTGTCTGCCCCTGTATTTTACTTTGCTTGTCAGTGTGTGTGTATGTGTGTGTGTTTGTATGTGTGTGTGTGTGTGTGTGTGTGTTTGTGTGTGTGTGTGTGTGTGTGTGTGTGTGTGTGTGTGTGTGTGTGTGTGTGTGTGTGTGTGTGTGTGTAGATTAATCGTCTTCCCACTAAAATGTTAAATGAGACAGCTTGTCTGTCTGTCTGCCTGTTGATCATCTTCTGACTTGCTTCAATTCTATGCCCCCCGCCCCCTCTCCATCTCTCTCTCTCTCTCTCTCTCTCTCTCTCTCTCTCTCTCTCTCTCTCTCTCTCCCCTCTCTCTCTCTCTCTCTCTCTCTCTCTCTCTCTTTTATTTTGATGTTATCCCTGAAAAGGGCGGGGACTGGATGTAAAAAAGCACATGTGTGTTTATCTATTATCCTCGAATAAAAGAATTTGCCTTGCCTTGCCTTGCCTTGCCTGTCTGTCTGTCTGTCTGTCTGTCTGTCTGTCTGTCTGTCTGTCTGTCTGTCTGTCTGTCTGTCTCTCTCTCTCTCTCTCTCTCTCTCTCTCTCTCTCTCTCTCTCTCTCTCTTTCAGGGCAGTGGTCAGTCAATACAACACCGACACCCTATAAACGACCATGGCTCCTGTGGCTGTAGCTGCTAGAGAGAGACAGACAGACCCCTAATGAAAGGACACAGCGGCCATGCAATGGGAAGCAGAGCGCGGCCAGCATCAATCCACCGGATGCTGGCGTCAGGAGTAGACAACTCTCGTTCTCACGTAAATATTTTGTTTAGTTGTTGTTGTTGTTGTTTTCTTCAGGGGAGAGTAATGAGGTCATGGCTTCGTGGTTCTCTGTCGGTGGCAAAATTAATGGAGACAGATACCCCAGGCTGTGACCTAGTGAGCCCTATGACCTCGTGGGTTTTATTTCAGGCAGACAGAAAGGATGAGGGTGACAGACAGACAGACAGATGGACATACAGACCAGGAGGGGGGAGGGAGAGAGAGAGGGGGGGAGGGAGAGAGACAGAGAGAGGGGGGGGTGAGAGAGGGAGAGAGAGACAGAGACAGAGAGAGAGAGAGAAAGAGAGGGAGAGAGAGAGAGGGGGGGTGAGAGAGGGAGAGAGAGACAGAGACAGAGAGAGAGAGAGAAAGAGAGAGAGAGAGAGAGAGAGAGAGAGAGAGAGAGAGACAGACAGACAGACAGACAGACAGACAGAGAGAGACAGAGAGAGACAGAGACAGAGAGTCAAGGCAAGGCAAAGGCAAGGCAAGGCAAGGCAAAATCTTTTATTTCGAGGATAATGAATAAGCACTCATGTGCTTTTTTAACAATCCTGTCCCCGCCCTAATCGGGGATTACATAAAAAAACACCTCTAACTAACGATAATGATAAATCAAATAACAAAAAACAAGATAACTAGAACAGTAACAAACAGAAGACAAGATGCAGGCAGATGGAGAGAGAGAAAGAGAGAGAGAGAGAGGAGAGAGAGAGAGAGGAGAGAGAGAGAGAGAGAGAGAGAGAGAGAGAGAGAGAGAGAGAGAGAGAGAGATCAAGTCAAGTCAAGTCAAGTCAAGTCAAGTCAAGTCAAGTCAAAATTCTTTTATTCGAGGATAATAGATAAGCACTCGTGTGCTTTGTTACATCCAGTCCCCGCCCTTTTCAGGGATAACATTAAGATAGAAAAAAAAAATAATAATAGCCACAACTACACAACAACAATTATAATGATCCAAATACCAAAAGTAAGGAACCATACCAAGTATCAAACAGGCAAGAAATAACACAGAGATACAATATTAAGGTAATGTTATAAAAGTCACTCATTCAGAAACGAAAAAGAAGTAAGAATCAATGATAATTTTGATTTGAATAAAGGAAAATAAACAACAACAAAACAAACAAAAAACAAAACAAAACAAAACAAAACAACAAAAAAAGCGCAATAATTGAAGAGCAAACATCAGAATATGATGAGGTTAAATGACTGAAGACATCAATCCACCACCATCTATCATCAAAATAAGTCCCATAAAACATAAGATTTTGATAAAAGGGGAGAAAAAACAACAACAGGTAAGGAATAAGACAGAGATACAATATTGAGGTAATATCGAGAGAGAGAGAGACAGACAGACAGACAGACAGACAGACAGACAGACAGACAGACAGACATAGAGACAGAGACACACAGAGAGAGAGAGAGAGAGAGAGAGAGAGAGAGAGAGAGAGAGAGAGAGAGAGAGAGAGACAATGACAAATGACAAATGACAAATAGTTTATTGTGCTTCAGACATTCCGTCCATTCACAAATATGGGGACGAGTTGGGGGTGGGGGGTCGAAATTCGATGCACATGAAATGTTTTGAACAAAATCCCGAAAAAGT
>CM060335.1:50515998-50518498 GCA_030674155.1 Stramonita haemastoma
AGAGAGCTGTGTTTGTGGAAAGTTTGTTTTTTGTGGACACACAGAGCTGGTTATCAGACAAAGCTTGTGTGGTTGCCAGAGACTTGTTTCACTTTTGTCATCATTTCGTGTTTGGTTTATCATAAGATGACTTAGTGTAGTGGGCGAACCACCATGGGTAACTTTCAGAAATAGGTGAGATATTGCGATCTAAATCCATGCATAGAAAAACATCAGCTTGATAGTTTTATCTTATGTAACAGTGTGAAGATGAGCAACAAGATTATGAAGAACAAGTATGAGAAACACACACACACATACACACACACACACACACGCACACACACACACACACACACACACACACACACACACACACCACACACACACACACACACACACACACACATACACACACACGCACACACACACGTACACACACACACATCATCATCATCTTCTTCTTCTTCTTCTTCTTCTTCTTCTTCTTCTTCTTCTTCTTCTTCTTCTTCTTCTTCTTCTTCTTCTTCTTCTTCTTCTTCTTCTTCTCCTTCTTCTTCTTCTTCTTCATCATCATCATCATCAACATCATCATCATCATCATCACCCGTGCCTTTTTAAAGAAGAAAAACAAACATAAAGAAAAGAATATAAGCTAGGGCAGCGCTGACTTTTCCTTGTACTTACAAGAATTATAGCCCTGCACTGTATCCCCCCTTCAGATTAGTGACATTCTGATAATATCGTATCCTGCAACCTGAGAATGTCTGCTATGCAATGTTGAGAACTTGTGCAGAGTTTTTCACATCTTGTTTTGCTTCCTGTTTGTGTTGTTGTTGTTGTTGTTATTGCCAAACTGTCAGGCTGGAATGTGCCAACTGGGGTTTTGGTGGTCTTTTCTTTGTATCCATTTGTCTTGATTTTCTGCTACTGTTAGTGATGACGTTCCAAAACTAGCTTTTTTTTTTAACCATCTCCTTCATATACAGTATTATATTGTATTGTATTGTATTGTATTGTATTGTATTGTATTGTATTGTATTGTATTGTATTGTACTGTACTGTACTGTACTGTACTGTACTGTACTGTACTGTACTGTACTGTACTGTACTGTACTGTACTGTGCTGTGCTGTGCTGTCCTGTACTGTACTGTACTGTACTGTACTGTACTGTTTTGTTTTTTTTTGTTTTGTTTTGTTTAATGTCCTTCACTACTTGGTGATATAGACACACCCGCATTCTCTCTCTCTCTCTCTCTCTCTCTCTCTCTCTCTCTCTCTCTCCTCTCTCTCTCTCTCTCTCTCTCTCTCTCTCCTCTCTCTCTCTCTCTCTCTCTCTCTCTCTCTCTCTCTCCTCTCTCTCTCTCTCTCTCTCTCTCTCTCTCTCTCTCATGCTCCCTTTTTTTAAATATTTTTTTATTGCTATAGTTTGTTTGAAATTCATTCATGCTTTTTTTGTTGTTGTTGTTGTTGTTGTTGTTGCTATTGCATGTGTGAAACTTATCAATACTTTCATTTTGCATTGCTTTAGTGTAAGATTTATACATGCTTTCATTTTTTATTAATAGTATGTGTGAAATTTATCCATGTTCTCATTTTCATTATTATGGCAGTCATGGAATTTATCCATGTTTCAATTTTCCATTGCTATAGTACGAGTGAAACTAATCCAAATTTTGATTTTTCATTGGGGCAATTTGTGTGAAATTTTGCAACGCTTTCATTTTTCATTGCTATAGTATGTAGGAAGTGTATCCATGCTTTGATTTTTGGATGGTGTAGTATGTATGTGTGAAATTTATTCGTATTTTCATTTTGCATTACACACACACCCCCGACCTCCTCCCACCTGGTGTATTGTGGTCCAAGGCCAAAGTACCATTAAACCATTTCAGTGTTCAGTGTTCAGTGTTCTCTCTTTCTCTCTCTCAGATATGCCCCCGGCATATCGCGTCATCACAGCTGAAAAATGGCCGTTTTTCGATCTTTTCACTTCTTTATTACTCTGCTTCTGTTGTACTGATTAAATTTTTTTTATATATCAAAATAAAGTTCAATCTTTTTTCTTTTGATTGAGTGCATTTTTATTTCTGTGACTGATCTGAGATGAATACGCCAAGTGCGTGAATGAGGTGTGTGTTCCGCTAAAAAACGCTGCGCGGCCGCCATTTTCACGAACACGAACAAAGCTTCAAATAGACATGCCCACTTTAAGTTCCCCGAGCATTCGCGATAAACAATCAACTGTGCTATATCAGGTATCACTGTGTTCAGTATTTATGCTACAATACTGAAATGGGTAAACAATTATTGATTTATGGATAGTTTATGGATACTGTACTGTACTGTACTGTACTGTACTGTACTGTACTGTACTGTACTGTACTGTACTGTACTGTACTGTACTGTACTGTACTGTATACCCCTCAATGTCCCAGCAGATTTCTCTGCGTGAAATTCGGGCTGCTCTCCCCGGGGAAAATGCGTCGCCATGTGCAGCACCTACCCATTTGATTTTCT
>CM060335.1:50528498-50533034 GCA_030674155.1 Stramonita haemastoma
TTGGTGTACTTTTCTCAAAGGCAAAGCAGGTTTTGATATGTGTGCAAGATGTTCTGCGTGCGTTCTCTCTCTCTCTCTCTCTCTCTCTCTCTCTCTCTCTCTCTCTCTCTCCTCTCTCTCTCTCTCTCTCTCTCTCTCTCTCTCTCTCTCTCTCTCTCTTCTTCTTCTGTCTGTCTGTCTGTCTGTCTGTCTGTCTGTCTGTCTGTCTGTCTGTCTGTCTCTCTCTCTCTCTCTCTCTCTCTCTCTCTCTCTCTCTCCCCTCTCTCTCTCTCTCTCTCTCTCTCTCTCTCTCTCTCTCTCTCTCTCTCTCTTCCTTCGGATGAGTCTTTAAATCGAGGCCCCGTGTGCGAACGCAACCAGGACATCTTGCGCACACGTTCAATCCTGTTCCGCTTTTCGTAAGAGTAGGCCATTGTGTGCCGGTGGGAACAGATGACACAACTGCATACACACGGGAATTGGATTTTTAAAAAAAAAGCACATGAGTGTTTATTCCATTGTCCTCGATATAAAAGAATAAATAAATAAATCTCTCTCAACACACCCACCACCCACCCACCCACCACCCACCTACCTCCACCTGACTCAAATCCCAGCATGCAGGCAGGACTACAGCACAGCATTCACACACAACGACTTGATAACTAACGCTTGTTTTTTTGCCCTCACGTGCCAGGTTGTGCAGTGTCTCTGCCTATCTGTCATGTTATCGCCCAACACTTCTCTTATCGCTTGACAGACCTTCTGACCCTCTGACCACCCCCACCACCCACTATCCCCCCACCCACCCACCCACCCTTCTCCTTCCCTCACCTTCCCTTCTGCCCTTTCTGCTCTGTGTGTCTATGTCTCCTGGCGACAAGGGACTGCACCCTCATCAACCACTACCCCTGTGACTAGTGCCATCGATAGTCGTCTCCCCTGCTTGTGTCCTGCACCATTTCCGCACCGGAAGTCGCGGCGACCCATCAGTTGCGCAGAGCGCTCACGTGATCTGAGGCGAATTGATGGTTGTGAGATAGTGGAGAGAGAGAGAGGGGGGGGAGAGAGCAGAGAGAGAGAGAGAGAGAGAGAGAGAGAGAGAGAGCAGGGAGGGGGAAAGAGAGAGAGCAGGGGGAGAGAGAGAGAGAGAGAGAGAGAGAGAGAGAGAGAGAAGAGAGAGAGAGAGAGAGAGAGAGAGAGAGAGCAGAGCCAGAGAGAGGGAGAGAGAGCAGGGAGTGGGAGAGAGAGAGAGGGGGGGGGGGAGAGAGGTGAAGGGAGGTCGGTTTGTAACGTGATCGATCCGGGATGGTGTTTTTCTTGTTCCAAGACTGGGTCGTTCATTATCTTATGGATTACACGGGCCTGGTGGGCACAGCTAGTGTTATAATGGAACCCTAATAGTTTTCCCTTTTTTCTCTGGGGTTTGTTGTTGTTTTTTTCCACGTGGATGTGGGGAGGAGGGTGGGGTAGGGTGGGGGGATTGGTAGTGGCTTGCTTCTTAATGGTGAAGGGTGTTGTCTGTCTAGATAAATTCTGCGGTCGTCCTGATACCCAAAACCGTTTTGTTTGTATTGTGTTGTGTTTTGTTTTGTTTTGTTTTCAGAGCGGTTTTCTCAGCGTGGAATTCCTGCTGCTTTGAAGTATTATGTTATAGTATGGAGCCGTCTTGGGGTTTTTTTCTTTCTTTCCTCCTCTGTCTAAGTGTGTATTTTGTTTGCCAGCATGAAACCTTTTTGTAGAAAATTTTGTTTCGAACTACTTTTATTGCCTTGGGCTCTTTCACGTGCTTAAAAAATGTGTGGTTGGTATAAACAGATTTTTTTATTGGGATTTCGTCACATAATTGTTGTGTGTTTGTAAATTTCTTAATGGTGAAGGGCGTTGTCTGTCTGAATAAATTCTGTGGTCGTTTGTTACCCAAAACCATTTTGGTGCATTGCTTTGTGTTTTGTTTTGCTTCGTTTTATTTTCAGAGCGGTTTTCTCAGCGTGGAATTCCTGCTGCTTTGAAGTATTAATGCTATAGTATGGAGCCGTCTTGGGGTTTTTTCTTTCTTTCCTCTGTCTAAGTGTGTATTTTGTTTGCCAGCATAAAACCTTTTTGTAGAAAATTTTGTTTCGAACTGCTTTTATTGCCTTAGGCTCTTTCACGTGCTTAAAATGTGTGGTTGGTATAAACAGATTTTTTTATTGGGATTTCGTCACATAACTGTTGTGTGTTTGTAAATTTTTGACGGGGAGGGGGGGGACAAATATTCCTATCAAAGTCCTGTTTAAAGATAACCACACAAGTTGTGACTGATGTCTCAGAAATATTGACCTCAAGGAATAAACCAGCCTTCAGAACAAACCAGACAGCCAACATCAGTAAAACAAGATCGTGGTTTTAGAAAAAAAAAAAATCAAACGAACAAAAAAGAAGTAAAATGAAGAAAGTAGATTGAATCACTTGTCCATCTTTCAATCAGCCAACAATTTGCATCAAATCGGGAATAAAGCAAAAGTAAATAGAGCAAAGCGGAAAAATGTTAAAGAACGAAAAAGACTTGGAGAAGAAAAGAGAGCAGAAAGGGTGTGAGAGTGTGTTGTACATGAGACTTTTTATTTATTCTTTTATATATCGCGGATAATGGAATAAGCACTCACGTGCTTTTTTTACATCCAGTCCCCGTGTGTATGCATTTTGTAAATGTCATCTGTTCCCACCAGCATACAATGGCCTACTCTTAACGAAAAGCGGAACAGGCTTTAACGTGTGCACAAGATTTCTGCGTGCGTTCGCACACGGTGCCTCGGTTTATGTCTCATCCGAAGGATTTTGGGAGAAGTGGAGTCGGCACTGATGTTAACTCCAGAGAGAAATCTCCTCGACCGAGAATCGAACCCGGGTCGTCAAATTGCGCGTGCAATGTTCTGACCATAGCTATATCCCGTCCCCCCTTCAGTTTCTCACCTCATCACAAAGACTGGTGGTCTCCACAAACCGCCAGGGCACAGTGGGGTTTGTGCTTTGGGTGTGAGGACAGAAGGTCGTAAGTTTGAGTTCCACAATCTCAGCGATTTTTCAGACTCCGCCGACTCCTACCCAAAGTGAGTTTGCTGTGGACTCATTGGGAAGACTAGATTCGGTTTTTCGGATGCGAATTTGAAAGTGTTGCTTGAATTTTCCTGACCAACACTGCAGTATCTGTAGCTCTTGGGCTTTGTTGATGCTGGGCTAGATTATAATTATAACAGGAAGTGTAGAGTCCAGCCCAGTCAAGTATTCTCAAAGCACAGGTAATTCAATAGCACATTATAACATCAACATCATCATCATCATTTATCATCATGCAATAAATATTAAATTATTGTCTTTTGTTCGCTTGCCCTGGTTGCTCTGGCCTCATGTTGACCTCAGTTTGCTTCCTATTGCCCTTCTGAACTTATGGTGAGTTCGTCTGAAAGCCCTGGGGGGTTGAAGTTCACAGGAAAAGGTCGTTGGATGAATGTTTGCGGGTGACACCACCAGGGGTGAGCGCCTCCCTCAGTCTGCCTCAAAGACAAAGCTATTATTGCTTCTGGTAAGGGGCTTAATATGTTCTATTCATCTCATGCTTTCATTTCGAGGATAATGGAATAAGCACTCGTGTGTGTTTTTTTACATCTAGTCCGGAGTGTATGCAGTTTTGTAAAATTTTGTCATCCGCTCCCACCGACACATAATGGCCTACTCTTCCGAAAAGCGGAACAGGCTTTAAGGTGCGCGCAAGATGTTATGCGTGCGTTCGCACACGGGACCTCGGTTTATAGTATCATCCGAAAGACTTTAAGGGGAGTGGATTGGCACTGATATTAACTCCAGAGGAAAAATCCTCATGAACGAGATTCGAACTCGGGTCAGCAGATCACGGGCGCAATGCGCATCACTCTAACCACTTACTCTCTCTCTCTCTCTCTCTCTCTCTCTCTCTCTCTCTCATCTCTCTCTCTCTCTCTCTCACTCCTCTCTCTCAAATGTCCTTCGGATGAGACTTTAAACCGAGGCCCCCGTGTGCGAACGCACGCAGAACACTTGCGCACACGTTAATCCTGTTCTGCTTTTCGTAAGTGTAGGCCATCGTCTGCCGTGGGAACAGATAACATTTACAAAACTGCATAACACACGGGAACTGGATGAAAAAAAGCACAAGAGTGGCTTATTCCTTTATCCTCGATATAAAAGAAATAAATCAAATGAAATCAAAAAAAGTATAAAAGAATAAATCTCTCTCTCTCTCTCTCTCCTCCTCTCCCTCTCTCCTCTCCTCCTCTCTCCTCTCTCTCTCTCTCCCTCCTCTCTCCTCTCTCTCTCTCTCCTCTCTCCTCTCTCCTCCTCTCTCTCTCTCTCCTGTATGTCCTTGCGTGGTGCCCTGCATATGTTAGCTCAGAATCGCACTATTGAACATCACCACAGTGACCCATTGCAGTGCAGCTCCCTTCTGGCTGGTGGTCCATGCCGCAGCCTGATATTGATGGTTCCTGTGGACTTATGACGAAGGAAGGTGGAAAGAAGGAAGGGGGAAGAATGGTTAAG
>CM060335.1:50538134-50559734 GCA_030674155.1 Stramonita haemastoma
GTGTGACAATTATCTTTATTTTTCTTTTTAAAAGTTTTTTTCATGTTTTTCAATGAATCAAATCTAATGAGTGATTTAAATATAATATTGTCAAGCGCTTTGATTTGTTTTTGCAAGATATAGCGCTGTATAAATTCAATGTATTATTATTATTATTATTATTATTATTATTATTATTATTATTATATTCTGTGTCGGACTAGCGGTACCCTTTTTCTTTACTTTTCCCCTGTCAATCTGATCAAAAAAGAAAGGAAAAATTAATTCAAGGATGATTTGCCTCTTGATTGCTGTATAATTGGAATTGCGTGTATCTTTTAAATAAAATAGTTACTGGGAAAAGGTAGTGTTACAGTCTTTAGGTTGCAAAGTGTCATGAGCTAAAAAAAAAAAAAAAAAAAGATGGAAATTGGAAAACGGGCAGTTCAATAGCCATTGGTGATGGGTGGAGTAGAAATGTGTGCTGAAAAAAGATGTTAAGAAATGATTAATAGAAAAAATATCCTGCTCGTGGATGACTTTAAACAGGACAGTTTTATGGCTGGTAGTTGTGGATCATTGTACTGCTAGGTCGGAGAGAGAGCAGTTGAAGTTGTTTTTTTTGTTTTTTTTATACCACTTTATATCACAGCAGATTTTTCTGCGTGAAATTCGGGCTGCTCTCCCCGGGAAGAGCGCGTCGCTACAAGTGCAGCGCCTACCCGTTTTTTCTTTTCCTGTATGCAACTGTATTTGTTTCCCTATCAGAATGGCTTTTTTCTTTTTTAAGGATAATTTAATGTTATCAGAATTATTGGTAGCAGTTTTCACAAAATTGCGTGAAGTCCTTTTGATGAATTACGCTGTGGTATCAAGAACATCAAATAGATTTAATGGCAGTTTACAGTTAAAAATGTAAATAGGGAGTTCTTTTAGATGGCGCGCGCGTGAACGTGTGTGTGTGTGTGTGTGTGTGTGTGTGTGTGTGTGTGTGTGTGTGTGTGTGTGTGTGTGCGCGCGTGTATGTATTTGTGTGTGTACTCTGTGTGTACTCTGTGTGTGGGGGGGGGGGGGGGTATCTGTGTGTGTATCTGTGTGTGTGTGTGTGTGTGCAAAAGGGGTGGTTGTGGGGAGGACATATCGGGTTGAAATGCGAGGCAAGGGAAGGAAAGGAGTGTTTTGGAGGGAGATAAGGATGCATACCTAGATCAGTGAAGTGGGGGGGTTCTGGGGGAGAAGACATCGGGATGGAGGGAGAAAAGGAAAAGGGTGTTTAAGGGGGGGGGGGGGTATGGAAGCAAATCTAGAGCAGTGGAGATATAAAAAAGAAAAAAAGCACTGACTAAAAAAAAAACTAGCTACATGTTTTTATATAATATACTCTTTTACAATTGAATCAACTTCTTAAAAACGATTTTAGGCCTGAAACAACTTTGATAGTTGAAAGAAAAAGGTGTGGACACTCGAGTCCAGTACGCAGCCTTTGTTGTTGAAAAGACAGACGATTCTGATTCAAAGCTCCATGCTATTGCGAGCTGTGGACCATTGTGCCCATAGCTACATACCATTTGACTGCCTCCTGTTGTGTCCACATGCATTCTAACATTCAGACTGACCAGCTGACGGACAACCCTTACCCGCTACTAACTCTTAACTCTAACCCTAACACTTAACCTCAACTCTTAACTCTGGCCCCCCACATGTGGACACAAAAGGCAGGTGGCTTATATGGTGTGCAGTGGCACAGTAGCTTAACATTTTCCTTTATCTTTAAATGGAATTGAGAGTAAACGGAGAAGCACAGGGCTTTTTTACATCATGATTTCAAAAACAAATTCCGCCCGAAATCATAAGCGAGCAGTAGTAAAACCGTTTAAAAATCGGAAATACAGAAGTAATCACATCATGATGAAATAATTATAGTGAATAAAAAAAAATTAACTCGTAATCAACCACTACTGCTGAGGTTATTAGGAAGACAGGTGCTACATATTTAGGGAAAACGATGCTACTAAGGAGAAAGGGGGGGGGGGTGAATGTTCTGGTAGATAAGGATGGGAAAGGGGGTGTAAAAACTGAGGATGGGGTAGGGAGCAGGGAGTTACATTCTGATTAAGATCAGGGGAGGGTGGGAGCCGGAAGCATTTCAGAAAAGGTTTCCTTAGAAATATACGAAGGGGATTGCTGGTTTTAAAATACATGATTGAAGATTTATTTGGAGAAAGTGCATTTCTAGACAAGTTTTATCTGAAAACAGAGGAAGGCGCTGGTTTTCGAAGACATTATCGAATAATAATTTAGGGAGGCAGGGGGGGTGGGGGGTGGATTGAATCAAAAGGGCGTTACAAAAAAGGGGCAGAAAGTAGGTACAGGCCGGTGGCAAAAAGAGAGGGAGGGAAAGGGAGGGGGAGGGAGAGAGAGAGTGTGTGCGTGTGCGTGCGCGCGCGTGCGCGTGTGCGTGCGCGTGTGCATGTGTGTGTGTGTGGTCAAATTCATGTCTTTTCAGTCGATCGGTTGGGTGTGTGTGTGTGTGTGTGTGTGTGTGTGTGTGTGTGTGTGTGTGTGTGTGTGTGTGTGTGTGTGAAGGATTGATTGAGCTACATGTAGATCCATGGAATTGTATACCACAAGTAATTGTCATTACCTGTTTATGCTAGACTGTACAACCAGCAGAAAAGTTGCATACTCCTGTTCCTGTGCGTGCGTGCGTACGTGCGTGTGCGTGTGCGAGTGCGTGTGTGTGTGTGTGCTTCCGTTTAATGTCCTTCCATTATATTAGTGATATCAGGCAGGAAAGTGTAGATGGGTAAATGTGTGGGGAAGGGGAATGGGTAGGTTGGGATGAGCACATAGGTAATTATCTGCATTAAACAACTGTAAGCAAACATATTAAAACCATTGAACAAGAATAAGGAAAAGAAAAATAACAGCTTAGTTTGCAATTGAAATAACCAGTAAAAATCATTATACTATAAGAACCTGATTATAGGACGATGACTTAATCACAATACAATTTCTTCCATTAGAGGAATGTCTTTTTTAGAATTTGCTCTAAGCAAACATACGTGAAAACGGGTAAAAAGTTGTTCAAATCTTTGTATCCTAAAAGAATGAGCTATGGTTATACAATTATTTGCCACAGATACATGTTGCTTTTTTATATGATTCAGATGTAAAAGCTGTGTGTGTGTGTGTGTGTGTGTGTGTGTGTGTGTGTGTGTGTGTGTGTGTGTGTGTGTGTGTAGTTTTTTTTTGGCGGGATTAAGTGGAACCAGCAGTAACTGAAGTATTTTTGTTGCTGGGTGGGTTTTTTCTTTGCGTATGGCTTAAAATATCTCGTAAATTGCTGTATTTGCAGTAACCAGCATTAATTTAATTTTTGGGGAAAATTATTTAAGTTCAGGAAAGTATTGAAACAATTTTATTTTTCTATTTTAAAGGAAAGGATGTGCGAGTCCTGTTTGATAAGCTTGCGTAAAAAATAACCTTGCATTTTGTTTGACAAAATATGGTTTAAGAAAACCAGTTTTGAGTCTCGGTTTAGGAACTGAAACTGCAGGCATTTTGTATTCGTGTGTCCTGTTACCTGGTTTTATTCTTGCCTATTTTGCCATTAGTCGGGACACTGACTACCCAGGGTTTCTTTGGGTTTTTTATCGCCACGTCTCTGATGCACATGTACTCATAAAATGTTTTATTTTTGGCTGTATTGATTTTATTGTTTATAAATTCATGTCTCTTGCCAACGGTTTTAAAGCATTGCGTGTGTGTGTGTGTGTGTGTGCGTGTGTGTGTGTGCGTGTGCGTGTGCGCGTGCGTGTGCGCGTGCGTGCGTGCGTGCGTGTGTGTGTGTGTGTGTGTGTGTGTGTGTGTGTGTGCGTGTGTGTGTGTGCGTTTGTGTGTGTGCGTTTGTGTGCGTGCGCACGCGTGTGTGTGGGTGTAGATTATTTTTTTGCGGGATTAAGTAGAACAAGCAGTAACTGGAGTAGCATTCATTTATTTGTGTGTGGTTTGATTTATTCTTTTTATTCTTTTATATCGAGGATAGTGTGTGTGTGTGTTGTGGTGTGTGTGTGTGTGTGTGTGTGTGTGTGTGTGTGTGTGTGTGTGTGTGGCTTAAAATATCAAGTAAATTGCTGTATTTGCAGTAACAAGCATTAACTTAATATTTTTTTTTTTGGGGGGGGGGGGGGAATGATTTAGGTGGAGGAAAATTTGATTTTTTTTTCGATTTCTAAAGAAAGAATGCAAGTCCTATTTGATAAGCTTTTGTTAAAAAAAAGCATTTTATTTGACAAAATATGGTTTAAGAAAACCAGATTTGCGTCTGTTTAGGAACTGATACTGCATGCATTTTGTACTAGTGTGTCCTGTTACCTTGTTTTGTCCTGATGCCTTTGTTTTGCCACAAGTCGGGGACACGTCCATTGCCCAGGGGCTTTTCGTTTTTTCTCTCCACTTCTGTGATGCACATGTACTCATAAAATAAGTATCTTATTTTTGGCTGTATTGATTTTTTGAATTGTTTGTAAATTCATTATGTCTTTCTAGCTTATGGTTTTGAAAACATTGCATTTGTGTGTGTGTGTGTGTGTGTGCGTGTGCGTGTGCGTGTGTGTGTGTGTTGTGTGTTGTGTGTGTGTGCGTGCGTGTGTGTGTGTGTGTGTGTGTGTGTGATAGAGAGAGGGAAGATGGGTGTGGATGGTGTGGGGTGGAGGAGCGTGTGTGCGTATGCGAGCGTGCGTGCATTTTTATGTGCGCATGCGAGTTCCTGCGTACATGCGTACATAATAGTGGTTATGTCTTTCTAGTCAATGGTTTTAATATTGTGTCCATACTTTGGTGTGTGTGTGTGTGTGTGTGTGTGTGTGTGTGTGTGTGTGTGTGTGTGTGTGTGTGTGTGTGTGGAGTGTGTGTGTTTGCGCGCGCGCGTACGAGTGTGAGTGTTTGTGATATTTTTATTCGAAGCGTATAATGTTTGAACAAATATGAAATGTAGCTATCTTGTATGTTTAGATTATGATTCGTATCAACATGCCTGTCAGTATTGTAATTGTCCTTCAGGGATGATTAAAGTGTTTTTTGATTCGACTTCACTTGATACGTCCATTACCCAGGTCATAGCACTCCCAGACCATTGATAGACTGCCCCATCTACATCTTTTCCCAGGAATCTTTCATTTGTATTTTCAACACAAATTTCCTCTTATCGCAGCTTTTTTGCTTTAGTTCGTTAAATGTCAAAAGGAAAAGTGGACCAAAGAAATTAGAGGCCCCATTATGTAATTGCCCACTCCTCCCCCCAAAATGAATATAGAATAATAGAAAATGATACAAAAAAAACGAAAAGAATAAATATGTAGGTAAAACACTAGAAAGCCTAACCAAAATTATTTGGTTGTGTTAGGGAGAAAGATGTGAAAGATTCGATATTGATTAGGGTTTTTCGCTGCATGAAAACTATTGTCCCTTTTTTGCATTTGTCCAACCTGTGTACTGTTTGTGTATTTCTGCAACTTCATTTCAAAGGTGTGCATTTTGAAATTTTACAGTAGCAAATGTAAAATAATGCATTCTAGAAGATTGCTAGGATAAGACATTGTGGTACATGTTGCGGTTTATATTTTTTTCAGTCTTTGTTGTTTTTACCTTTGTGCTATCATGAAACCTAGGTTGTGTACAACTACAAAATGGTTTTTCAATTGCGTGTTGCTTTTTTGTGTTACTGGTCGATCGTAAACTGTTTGCAAGAAAATTACGTGAAGCAATTGGTTGTGTTATAAACTGTTATTTTATATCATTTTCTTTGCGTTTTTAGAAAGAATTAAAACAACGTGCATTTCAGCAAGAAATACTTGGAGAGCTGGTCTTAAATTGGAAGTATTTGCTTATTCGGCAGTTATTTTCTTGTCAGTCACATCTTTTTTTTTAATTTTATTTTGAAACAGTTGGCACAAGTGTTCTTGTATTTGTTTTTACTCAAATCTGATATTCCTTTTGTTTTTTTTATATATTAAATATGACGAATTGAGTGTAAAATGATATTTATTGCTAATGTTCTGTTTTCCTTATTGTAGATAGTAGAGTTAGTGTGTTCACTGCTGTGCTACCCATAGTGCCTATAGCTCATTATGCCAAATTTTCCTGCCATAATTGTCAGTTTGTAGTGACTTTAGGGTTTTGCTCATGAAACATTTGCCTGTCTTGGGTTTTTCTTATTCCCCAACTGTAAAAGACGGACCTTTGTTGTGTGACTTCTATCATTTCTGGAATGCTTGCCTTCACTTTTTTATATTGTGCATAAAGAGCAACATGAACGATAAAGTCAAAAACACTTTAATCATCCCTGAAGGGCAATTACAATACTGAAAGATATATTGATACGGTTAGGTAGGACCCGATAAAACTGTTTTAGAACTGTGCAAATCATATTATGTCCTTTCTTGAAAATTTTGAATTTACGTTTTCAGGGTTTTTTTTAAAATTACATTTGATGTTGCAATATTCATTTGAGAGGCTTCAAACTTATGTTTTTTTCTTAAATGAATATGATTTTTTATTTTAATTCATTCTTTTATTTCGAGGATAATGGAATAAGTACTCATATTGCTGTTGTTGCTGTTTTTACATCCATCCCCAATGTGTATGCAGCTCTGTACCTTTTGTCATCTGTTCCCACCGGCACACAATGGCCTATTTTTAAAAAAAATTATTTATGAACGGGATAGGGTATAAGTGTATGTAAACACGTGTACATTCTGCAAATTCAAAAGGAGAAAACCAAACCACTGATCTGATGACTAGACTGGAGAATTGAATTCTGTTTGCTGTTTGTGAATTGAATTCTGTTTGCTGTTTGTGAATTGAATTCTGTTTGCTGTTTGTGTTTGTGTCTTCCCCCTTCCCCTTGATACCCCCTCCCCATCCGTTCCCACCCCCCACCCCCTCCCCGTTTTTGTTTTTATTTTGTTTGGGTTTTTTGTTTGTTTGTTTTTTTGTTTGCTTGTATGGTTGTTAGTTTATTTCCTCTAAGTGGTGATGAGTATTATCATATGGTATTGTTGCGTTTGTTGTTTTTTTCCTTTTCTTCCTTCTAATATATAAAAGTATGAACTGAAGTATGGAGATATTGTAATCTGACATAAATTGCTTATTGACATTTCATAGATTCTTTTTTTTTAAGTCTTAAAAATGGTTTTGGTGACATTGTAACCGATATATTATAAGCTGTTTGTTTGACACTATATGATTTTTTTGAAAACTTTGAATGTGTGCATGCGTGTACGTGCATACGTGCTGAGTGGACGAACGCGCGAACCGTGTGTGTGTGTGTGTGTGTGTGTGTGTGTGTGTGTGTGTGTGTGTGTGTGTGTGTGTGACTTTTGAGAGGTGTTTTTTGTTATTGTTGTTGCTTGTATTATCTATAGACATATCTTATTTTTAAGGCTGTTGGAATCATGTTAGCTAATTGTTAGTGACATGTTTGTTGGGTTTTTTGTTTGTTTTTCCCCCTTTTTTAGTTTTGTAGGGTTGTTCTGCTTTGTCATTTGTTGGTTTTGTTTTGTTGTTTGTTTGTTTTGTATTTGTTGTTTTCTTTAGATGGCTTGATGAAAAAAGCAAATCGATGCTTATTCAATGTACCATCTGGAAATAAAAATGTGATTTGATATTCTTCCGAAAAGCGGAACGGATTTTAACGTATGCGCAAGATGTTCCACGTGTGTTAGCACATGTGACCTTGGTATTTAGTCTGGAAAGGACTTTTGAGGGGGTGCATTTAAGTACATGTTATTTCAGTTGTCATTTGGGATTCGTGATATTTCTCCGCTTCATCTGGGTAGTTGTGTTACTGGTGCAGTTGCATGGAAAGATTTTAAAGAAAGCCAACACTTCACCTTCAACTTGATAGTGTATATGTCATAGCTTGTTTGCCTGTATCGTTTCTGTATTATAAAAATCTTAAGGACATGGTATATGTCGCAACGTGTTCTCCATGTATGAATTTTTTATATATGATTTGCATGGTGTCTGGTATATTTGTTTGTTATGCAGTTAATGCACCTTACTTTGCTGGCTCCTTACCGTGTTTCCAATTATTCCTGGGTCCAAATTTTTTTGTTTGGATTGTTTTACTGTATTTTTGAAGTTTACAAAATTATTTTTACTCCCATGAAAGGGGGAATCTGAAAATCCTATTGGTGTGTAATGTTTTGTAGGTTTTTTGTTATTGTGTTGCTTTTGGGTTGCAAGTGTTATCAGAAGTTTCCTTGCTGTATTGCCCCGAACCCAATCAAGCTTCTTGTAGAATCCCACCTGGAAATGTAAGAAGTTGTGGATAATTTTTGAGACACCTGGATTTAATTACCTGTATCCCTTTTGATAAAGTCCAAATATTGCTTCTCAGATAACAAGTGTTGCTTTATAGAAGTGACAAAAAATGTTAGTGTGTGTAATCAGTATTGCTTCCATTTTGCTGTATTCTATCTTTTACACAATTGATAAATGTCTACATTAAGTTTAGGATTTAAGTGGTGAGCACACACCACTGACACTTCACCACCCAACTGAATCTGTCCTGAGAAAAACTGTTAAATATCAGAACATTGGAAGGAACATGTCTTTGTGATCCGAGATTTAAAAGTGCCATTGAAAAGCTATCAAAAGTCAGTTGGTCGGTCATTGTCACTGCTGGTCAGAGCATTGGGAAAAGCCTACCTCCCTCTTCAGCCCCAAAGAAGAAAAGCTGGAGTTAGGGTTGGGCAGCCGGCTCGCAGCTGAAATTATTGTTAATGTTGTTTGCCTTATTCTAATGTGTATTACATTGGAAGCTGGTTGCAAATTGTTTTTAACTCCAATGCAGCTTATATAATTATAATAGAAGGGAAAGGAAGCTTCAGACTGATTATGAAAACATTGTCAGCATGTGGTGAAATGATACATCTCGGTGCAAAAATGATGACCAAAATAAAAAATATAAAGCTTTGCCAAAGTGTTTGTTCAGAATTTCATGCATGAATGAATGCGTGTTTATAAACGGTGTGCACAAGATCTCTGATATGTATACACCTTTTATATGCACTGCTCTCTCTCTCTGTCTGTCTCTCTGTCTCTCTCTCTCTCTCTCTCTCTCTCTCTCTCTCCCTCTCCCTCTCCCTCTCCCTCCCTCCCTCTCCTGTATGCAACTATACTAGCATCTTTTGATATGTGTCGCGCTGTTTTTGTGGCGACACCACAGCCCCGAAGAGGACAATCTGACTTGAAGTCTGTCGGAACAAAATCGCGAACAGTGTACGCAACAGATAATCTTACACGCAATATTTGATATCAATGATAATATATATGATGCACGACATCGTGCAGGGTTGTCACCACACGAACACACACAAAAACACCAGCGTACACATGCATGCACGTGTGCATACACTCCCCCAAGAATACGGGGTATCCTATCGAGAAGATCTGACAAAAGGCCATTTAGATTTCCATCTCACCTCGACTTTTGTGCAGTAAAGGAGCCCACGACACCATGACATGCTCTTCTGTTTGCATACACACTTTAAAAGCAACTTTGATAATGATGGCGCTGTTCTTGTGGCGATATCACAGCCCCGAAGAGGGCAACCTGGCTTGAACATAAAAAGTCTGTCGGAACAAAAGCGCGTACAGTGTACGCAACAACAGATAGTCTTACACATGTATAATATTAATAATAAAAGGTAAAAAGGAAAAGGTGTCCCATAACCTAGGCGGTCGTAGGGGAGCGAGGCGTCAGAGACCTCAGCTTCTCTAGGGGCCAGCATATTGAGGGCGGCGCCCATCTCCTCTCCCTCGCTGCTTTACCTTCCCTGACTTTTGATGATAATATACATTATGATGCACCACAGCACAGTGCAGGGTCGTCGCCACACGAACACACAAACATACACACATACAAACACGAACGGGCGCACGCGTGCGCGCATACACACACTCCCAAGAATAAGGGCATATAGAGAAGATCTGACAAAAGGCCAGTTAAAGTCCCGTTCTGATCCAACTTTTGCGCAGTAACGAGCCCACGGCACCATGACAGGGCTCTACTGTATGCATACACACTTTACTAACATCTTTGTTAATGGTGGCGCTCTTCTTGTGGCGACACCACAACGCGGAGGAGTGACATGGCTTGAATATATAGCAAGTCTGTCGGAACAAAAGCGCGTACAGTGTACGCAACAACACACAGCCTTATACATATTTATTATTAATGATGATATACAATATGATGCATCACAGCACGGTGCAGGGTCGTCGCCACACGCACACACACAAAAATACGTACACGCAAACGCGCACACGCGCGTTTGAGTGTGTGGTGTGTTGGTGTGTGTGTGTGTGTGTGCGCGCGCACGCGCACGCACGCACGCACGCACGCACACGTGCATATGCGTACGTGTTCATGCATTCATGTTTGTATATGTGTGTAATTCACACAGAGAGTGAGACACAGACAAACAGACAGAAAAAGACAGACACAGACTTCTTTACGCAGTCACTGCCTCAAAACTGAGGCAACCCTCAGCCGCCCCTCCCCCCCCCCCCCCCCCACTGGCTGTGTCAACACTCAGGTGCTCTCCAAGCAAATGTACAGCACTGGGCTACAGCTCTCTGTCCCCTGTTTGGTTTCCCCTCCACATTCACAGCCTGACTTGCTCAAAATATTAACTCTTCCTTTGGGTGAGACTATAAACTGAGTCCCCGTGTGCAAAGGCATGCAGAACACCTTGTGCACACGTTAAATCCTGTTCTGCTTTTCGTAAGAGTAGACCATTGTGTGCCGGTGTGAACAGATGACAAGATTGACAAAACTGCTTACACACGGGGACTGGATGTAAAATAAAGCACGTGAGTGCTTATTCCATTCTCCTCGATATAAAAGAATAATTAAACAAACAAACAAACAAACAAATAAATAAATAAATAAATAAATAAAAACTCTTCTCCATTTCATGCTGAGAAAAGAAGTAATCTACATGAAACACAAGAAGCAGGAAAATTGTTTTAAAGATGGTTAAGATGGTGACGGATAGCTCAGTGGTCAGAGTGCTCGCTTTCCCCAAGTTCAGGTAAAGCAGCATTGTGATTGGCTACCAAGTGGATAGATGACCGTTTGCTGCGTGCCTTGGTTTCAGTACAGTTTCCCAGTTCACCCAGCTGTAACTGGGTACCTGCCCTCTTTAGGGTCAGGGAAGGTAAAGCAGCGAGGGCGCCACCCTGTTTATGCTGGTCCATATTTATTTATTATTTATTTATTCTTTTATATCAAGGATAACAGAATAAGCAATCATGTGCTTTTTTTCATCCGGTCCCCGTGTGTATGCAGTTTTGTAAATATTGTCATCTGTTCCCACCGGCACACGATGGCCTACTCTTACGAAAAGCGGAACAGGATTTAACGTGTGCGCAAGATGTTCTGCGTGCGTTCGCACACGGGGCCTCGGTTTAAAGTCTCATCCGAAAGACTTTTGGGGAGAGTGGAGTCAGCACTGATGTTAACTCCAGGAAGAAAATTTCCTCGACCGGACTCGAACCCGGGTCTTCAAATTGCGAGCGCAATGTTCTGACCACTAGGCTATCCGCCCCCCCCCCCATAGAAAAGTTGAGGTGTCTGACGTCTCACTCTCCTACAACCACATAGGTTATAGCGCGCCAGCGCACACACACATACACACACATATATGACAATATTTACACAGCTGCATACACACGGGGAATGGATGAAAAAAGCACATGATTGCTTATCCCATTATCCTCGATAGAAAAGAATAAAATACATAAATAAAACATAAATAAAGAGGATGTGACAAGCTGCGTTCACTAAAGTTTTTAAGCTGTTAATTCTGATTTTTACCATTAATTGTTTTACTCTGCATACTTCACTAGTCTGCTACTAAAAAATAAAAAAAACAATTGTTAGAAAAACACTGGTGTCTTGTTTAGGCATCATCACCGAAGTCAGAATGCGGCTGCCTAAATGACTACAGGATCCCATGCACAAGATCTCATTATTGGGGAATCTTTAAGCTAGAACTGAGGGACACAAAAAATAGAAAGAGAAAGTTGAGTATAATCTGACAGTGAGAATGACCTTCAGGTCACACCACCTACCTGTTTGTAAACTTGACAACGTTAGTTTTCTTTCTCCTTCAATTTCCGCAATCATTTTTGGTTGCTGCCACCATACTTCTACCCCCACCTCCCACCCCCTCCACCCCCCGACCTAGCTCTACCCTCCATCACTATTCATTATATCATGGAACCTTTGTATCAAATGGCCATGACATTTCACAGCTGAAATTTCCAGATATTAGTTTCTTTAGCGTAGTTGTCACAATCTGGTAATATTGTATACTAGGTAGATGACCTGCCCTTTTCATCAGCAAGCAAAGCAGAAAATGTTAAAGGACAAATAAACAATTTAGTTGTAGGAAAATCTGATACCCGTGCCTGTTTTTTGGTCCTTTTGATTGGGCTAATTTGATAGACTTCAGCGTGTGAATATCATTTCTTGGTTGTCATTTAATTCCATTTCATAACGTACTGTACTTTGTTTGTCTGTCTATCTGTCTGTATTTCTTTCTGCCTGCCTGCCTGCCTACCTGCCTGCCTGCCTGCCTGCCTGCCTGTCTGTCTTGTCTTTTGGTCTGCTTATTTCTATGTCTGTCTGTCTGTCTGTCTACCTCTCTGTCTGTTTGTCTGTTTTGTGTTGATTAAGTCGAACGTCTTCCTGTAATCAAGACAAAGATCTAACCAAATTTCATTCCTTTTTTTTAATTGTTCTTTTTCTTCTCTGTTTATGTTATATTTATTTATTTCATTTTTTCTTTTTATCGAGGATAATGGAATAAGCACTCATATGCTTTTTTACATCTAGTCCCCGTGTGTTTGCAGTTTTGTCAGTCTTGTCATCTGTTCCCACCGGCACACGATGGCCTACTCTTACGAAAAACGGAACAGGATTTAAGGTGCGCGCAAGATGTTCTGCATGCGTTCGCACACGGGGCCTCGGTTTATAGTCTCATCCGAAGGACTTTTGGGGGGGAGTGGAGTCAGCACTGATGTTAACTCATGTTCATGGAATGTGACCCTAGGATTCTACCAGATAGGTTAGCTAAGCCAGCTGAGTCTCTTTTACCTTTCTGTAGCTTCTACACAGACATTTATACTCAGCCCTCTTTCGGCAGCACGCTCCAAGAGTTCAGTCGTAATTTTCACTTGCCATTCTGTTATCACCAACTTCGTTTATAAACCCTGATTTTTTTTGTTTGCTGCTATTGCTGCTGTTGCTGTTGCTCCTGTTGCTGCTGCTACTGCTCTTGTTGCTGTTGCTGCTGTTGGTGCTAATGCTGCTGATGCTGCTTTCTTGTTTTTTAACCCTTTTTTTTATAGGCATCTTTGAAAACCCTAATTAAGACAAGTTTGTTGTTTACTGCCATGACTTCTTGTGAAGTGACAGGGAGGGGAGTGAACTCTGTGTAAACATCCAATGTCACGGTGACCCCTGAGTCCTGCTGGCTGCCTCTGTCAAAAGTTAACAGCCTGTGACAGCTAATATTAGTGCACGGTGAAGGGGGGGGGGGGTGGAAAGGGGGGGGGGGTACAGGACTGAGAGGGGTGGGGTGGGAAACGGGGAGGGGGGAGGGGCTGAATGTGAGGGGGGGGAAGGATGAGGGAGTGTAGTTGATGACACATCAGAGGAAAAGAGAAAACTGCAGTTGTTGAGTATTGCTTCAAAGGTGATGAAAATGCATGAATCTTTTCTTTTTTTTTGGGGGGGGGGGAGTGATGTTGTTTGCTTGATGTTTGGTTGTTGTTTATTTTTTTGTGGGGTTCTGTTTTGTTTTATTTTTTGTTTTTGGGTGGTTTGTTTTTTTCAGTTAGGGGAGGGTGTTGGTGGTTTGTTGTTGTTGCTTTTGGTTTTGTTTGGGGGGTGTTTATGGGGGGAGGGTGTCTGCTTTTTTTCTTCATGTCTGATGAGAACAAATAGTGTCTGGAATAAAGAAGACATAAAGAAGAGAGAGAGATGGAGAGAGAGAGAGAGTGCGTGTGTTCGTGCGTGCGTGTGTGCGTGCGTGTGTGTGTGTGTGTGTGTGTTTGTGTGCATGTGTGTGTGCCCTACTACACGCACGCGCACATAAATGTGCATGTGCGTATATACGTACACTCGTCCATGCGTACGTGTATGCATAATATGTGCATTTCTGCACGCGGGGCATGTGTGCGCGCGCGCGCGCGCGCGCGCGTGTGTGTGTGTGTGTGTGTGTGTGTGTGTGTGTGTGTGTATGTGTGTGTGTGTGTGTGTGTGTGTGTGTGTGTGTGTGTACTTGACACACAGTGTACAAAACAGTCAAACAGAGACAGAGGAAGAAAGGCAGGATCTTTTACGTGCTCTCTGCCTCAAAGCTGAAGTAAACCTCCCCTCCCCCCCCGCTCCCCCACTGGCTGTGTCAACACTCAGGTGCTCTCCAAACAAATGTACAGCACTGGGCTACAGCTCTCTGTCCCCTGTTTGGTTTCCCCTCCACATTCACAGCCTGACTTGCTCAAAATATTAACTCTTCCTTTGGGTGAGACTATAAACTGAGTCCCCGTGTGCAAAGGCATGCAGAACACCTTGTGCACACGTTAAATCCTGTTCTGCTTTTCGTAAGAGTAGACCATTGTGTGCCGGTGTGAACAGATGACAAGATTGACAAAACTGCTTACACACGGGGACTGGATGTAAAATAAAGCACGTGAGTGCTTATTCCATTCTCCTCGATATAAAAGAATAATTAAACAAACAAACAAACAAACAAATAAATAAATAAATAAATGAATAAAAACTCTCCTCCATTTCATGCTGAGAAAAGAAGTAATCTACATGAAACACAAGAAGCAGGAAAATTGTTTTAAAGATGGTTAAGATGGTGACGGATAGCTCAGTGGTCAGAATGCTCGCTTTCCCCAAGTTCAGGTAAAGCAGCATTGTGATTGGCTACCAAGTGGATAGATGACCGTTTGCTGCGTGCCTTGGTTTCAGTACAGTTTCCCAGTTCACCCAGCTGTAACTGGGTACCTGCCCTCTTTAGGGTCATGGAAGGTAAAGCAGCGAGGGCGCCACCCTGTTTATGCTGGTCCATATTTATTTATTATTTATTTATTCTTTTATATCGAGGATAACAGAATAAGCAATCATGTGCTTTTTTTCATCCGGTCCCCGTGTGTATGCAGTTTTGTAAATATTGTCATCTGTTCCCACCTGCACACGATGGCCTACTCTTACGAAAAGCGGAACAGGATTTAACGTGTGCGCAAGATGTTCTGCGTGCGTTCGCACACGGGCCTCAGTTTAAAGTCTCATCCGAAAGACTTTTGGGGAGAGTGGAGTCAGCACTGATGTTAACTCCAGGAAGAAAATTTCCTCGACCGGACTCGAACCCGGGTCTTCAAATTGCGAGCGCAATGTTCTGACCACTAGGCTATCCGCCCCCCCCATAGAAAAGTTGAGGTGTCTGACGTCTCACTCTCCTACAACCACATAGGTTATAGCGCGCCAGCGCACACACACATACACACACACACACATATGACAATATTTACACAGCTGCATACACACGGGGAATGGATGAAAAAAGCACATGATTGCTTATCCCATTATCTTCGATAGAAAAGAATAAAATAAGTAAATAAAACATAAATAAAGAGGATGTGACAAGCTGCGTTCACTAAAGTTTTTAAGCTGTTAATTCTGATTTTTACCATTAATTGTTTTACTCTGCATACTTCAGTAGTCTGCTACTAAAAAAAAACAAAAAACAATTGTTAGAAAAACACTGGTGTCTTGTTTAGGCATCATCGCCGAAGTCAGAATGCGGCTGCCTAAATGACTACAGGATCCCATGCACAAGATCTCGTTATTGGCGAATCTTTAAGCTAGAACTGAGGGACAAAAAAAATACAAAGAGAAAGTTGAGTATAATCTGACAGTGAGAATGAGCTTTCGGTCACACCTACCTGTTTGTAAACTTGACAACGTTAGTTTTCTCTCTCCTTCAATTTCCGCAATCATTTTTGGTTGCTGCCACCACACTTCTACCGCCACCTCCCACCCCCTCCACCCCCACCCTAGCTCTACCCTCCCTCACTATTCATTATATCGTGGAACCTTTGTATCAAATGGCCATGACATTTCACAGCTGAAATTTCCAGATATTAGTTTCTTTAGCGTAGTTGTCACAATCTGGTAATATTGTATACTAGGAAGATGACCTGCCCTTTTCATCAGCAAGCAAAGCAGAAAATGTTAAAGGATAAATAAACAATTTACTTGTAGGAAAATCTGATACCCTTGCCTGTTTTTTGTTCCTTTTGATTGGGCTAATTTGATAGACTTCAGCGTGTGAATATCATTTCTTGGTTGTCATTTAATTCCATTTCATAAGGTATCGTACTTTGTTTGTCTGTGTATCTGTCTGTCTTTCTTTCTGCCTGCCTGCCTGCCTACCTGCCTGCCTGTCTGTCTGTCTTTTGGTCTGCTTATCTATATGTCTTTCTGTCTGTCTACCTCTCTGTCTGTTTGTCTGTTTTGTGTTGATTAAGTCGAACGTCTTCCTGTAATCAAGACAAAGATCTAACCAAATTTCATTCCCCTTTTTTAATTGTTCTTTTTCTTCTCTGTTTATTTTATATTTATATATTTTATCTATTCTTTTATATCGAGGATAATGGAATAAGCACTTACGTGCTTTTTTTACATCCAGTCCCCGTGTGTTTGCAGTTTTGTCAGTCTTGTCATCTGTTCCCACCGGCACACGATGGCCTACTGTTACGAACAGCGGAACAGGATTTAAGGTGGGCGCAAGATGTTCTGCATGCGTTCGCACACAGGCCTCGGTTTATAGTCTCATCGGAAGGACTTTTGGGGGGGGAGTGGAGTCAGCACTGATGTTAACTCATGTTCATGGAATGTGACCCTAGGACTCTACCAGATAGGCTAGCTAAGCCAGCTGATCCTCTTTACCTTTTCTGTAGCTTCCACACAGACATTTATACTCAGCCCTCTTTCTGCAGCACGCTCCAAGAGTTCAGTCGTAATTTTCACTTGCCATTTTGTTATCACCAACTTTGTTTATGAACCCTGATTTTTTTTTCTTGTTTGTTTTTGCTGCTGTTGCTGCTGCTCCTGTTGCTGTTGCTGCTGTTGCTGCTAATGCTGCTGATGCTGCTTTCTTGTTTTTTATCCATTTTTTAAAGGCATCTTTGAAAACCCTAATTAAGACAAGTTTGTTGTTTACTGCCGTGACTTCTTGTGAAGTGACAGGGAGGGGAGTGAACTCTGTGTAAACATCCAATGTCACGGTGACCCTGAGTCCTGCTGGCTGCCTCTGTCAAAAGTTAACAGCCAATGACAGCTAATATTAGTGCACGGTGAAGGGGGGGGGTGGGAAAGGGGGGGAGGGTACAGGACTGAGAGGGGTGGGGTGGGGAACGGGGGGGGGGGGAGGGGCTGAATGTGAGGGGGGTGAAGGGATGGGGGAGTGTAGTGGATGACACATCAGCGGCAAAGAGAAAACTGCAGTTGTTGACTATTGCTTCAATGGTGATGAAAATGCAGGGATTTTTTTGTTTGGTTGGTTGGTTTTTTTTGGGGGGAGGAGTGATGTTGTTTGGTTGATGTTTGGTTGTTGTTTATTTGTTTTGTTTTTGGAGTGTTTTTTTGTTTTTTAGTTGGGGGAGGGTGTTGGTGCTTTGTTGTTTTTGCTTTTGGTTTTGTTTGGGGGTTTTATGGGGGGGGGGGCGTCTGCTTATTTTCTTCATGTCTGATTAGAACAAATAGTGTCTGGAATAAAGAAGACATAAAGAAGAGAGAGAGATGGAGAGAGAGAGAGAGTGCGTGTGTTCGTGCGTGCGTGTGTGCGTGCGTGTGTGTGTGTATGTGTGTGTGCCCTACCACACGCACGCGCACATAAGTGTGCATGTGCGTATATACGTGCACTCGTCCACGCGTACGTGTATGCATAATATGTGCATTTCTGCACGCGGGGGCATGTGTGTGTGCGCGCGCGCACATATGTGTGTGTGTGTGTGTGTGTGTGTGTGTGTGTGTGTGTGTGTGTGTGTGTGTGTGTGTGTGTGTACTTGACACGCAGTGTACAAAATAGTCAAACAGAGACAGAGAAAGAAAGACTGAGGATCTTTTACGTGCTCTCTGCCTCGAAGCTGAAGTAAACCTCCCCTCCCCCCCCCCCCCCCCCCCCCCCACTGGCTGTGTCAACACTCAGGTGCTCTCCAAACAAATCTAGAGCACTGGGCTACAGCTCTCTGTCCCCTGTTTGGTTTTCCCCTCCACATTCACATCCTGACTTGCTCAAAACATTAACTCACCTCCATTGAAAACTGAGAGAGAAATTATTTTTATTTTATTATTATTTTCTTTTATATCGAGGATAATTGGATAAGCACTCATGTGCCTTTTCTCAGCCAGTGCCCGTGTGTATACAGTAGTGTAAATATTGTCATAATTATGTTCCCACCGATACACAATGGCCTACTCTTACAAAAAGCAGAACAGGATTTAACGTGTGCGCAAGATTCTGCGCGCGTTTTGCACACGGGGCCTCGGTTTACAGTCTCATCCGGAAGACTTTTTGGGAGAGTGGAGTCAGCACTGATGTTAACTCCAGAGGAAAAATCCCCTCCTACGGGAATCGAACTCGGGTAGTCAAATTGCCAGCGCAATGTTCTGACCACTTGACTATCTCGTCCCCTAGAAGCAAGAAAGCTGTTTTAAAGATGGCTTGGATGGTAAGTTGGGAATAGAGACAGAGGGGGAGGAGGGGTTTTTAAAAAAAAAGTTGTTTCGAGAGGCTTATGTGCTGGATGCTCTAGTTTTTCAGTTTTGCTGTGACTATCTCACAAGGCTTCTGTTAAGAATGAATTTCACGCAGATAAATCTGCTATGACATAAAGTGGTATAAAATGAAATAAATAAAAAAAAAAAAAGATTATAAGGGTAGTAAGGAAAGGAAAATACTGCTTGGCTCATTGATGTTTGTATGCTTGACAACATTTTTTCTCCTAGAATTTTTACAACCATTTTCGTCCTCTACAACTAACTACAAAACGAATGTAACTTGTTATCAAACATTGATCAGAATGTAAAGCATGTATTCCATTGGTGATGTTTTTTTTAAAACAAAATAATTCTTGTAATTATGAACTATGGAACTTACCTGCCCTTTCACAGAACAGAAAAAAGTGAAAGTATACAAGGACAAGTAGAAAGTTTCTTTTCCAAGAGACTTGGTCCTTTCGTTAGTGTTGTGATTTGGCTATTTTCATAAGAATCCTGTGTGTCAATATCTCGTTTCAGCTTTTGTTTGTTTGTTTGAAAATTCAATTTCATGTTTGATTGTCTGTTTATCTATCCAGCTGGGTTTTTTGTTTGTCTGACAGGTCTCAAGACAGCAATATGTCAGTTTGTCTGTATGTCTTCTTCTTCGCAATTCTTCGCAATTCTTCTTCTCTTCTTCTTTCTTCTTCTTCTTCTTCTCTCTCTCCTCTCTCTCCTCTCTCTCTCTCTCTCTCTCTCTCTCTCTCTCTCTCTCTCTCTCTCTCTCTCTCTCTCTCTCCTCTCTCTCTCTCTCCTCTCTCTCTCTCTCTCTCTCTCTCTCTCTCTCTCTCTCTCTTTCTCTCTGTGCGTGTGTGTGTGTGCGCGCGCGCTGTTTGTATTTTGGGGAGGTGGGACGACGGTCTATATAATATGCATGTGTATGTATATCTGTGGGGCCTCTGTAGGTATATGTATATTTGTGTGGCCTGTGTATACACGTGTATGTATAATTATTTGTGTGGACTATGTATGTATGTGTATGAATATTTGTGTGGTAGGAAGTAGAGTGTGCCTGCTCGCATATTATCAAGAAGTGTACAATATGCTGTATATGGCAACGTTCTGGTGGCTCCTGCGACGGTACTGGAACCATTCGTATCGGTCATTGCCTTTCCAATGGATCATTCCAGTGGCGTGGAATGGGGGAGGGGGTCTGCTGCATGGATAACAGCTTGCCCTCCATACTTACTTACCCAGGCTTTGCGTTCTAAAGACTAGACTAGATGGGTGCTTACTACTACTACAATGTGCAAGGAAGGCTGTCAAGGTAACGTGTGTCCTATTTATGCACGCACGTGAAAGCAGGCACATTGGCTATTAAACCAACCTTCTATATAAATCTTCATGGCCTGTCTCTAAAATTTCCATTTCCCCCAAGAAAACAGACAGCAGCAATGGCAGAAGGAAAGTGGCAGGATGGTTAAGACGTTCGCCTGCCAACAAGTAAACCGTGAGGTTCTGGGTTCGATTCCCAGTCTCGCCCTTTCTTTCCAGTTTGACGAAAAAAAATCAAACGCACGCAGAACATCTTGCGCACACGTCAAAATCCTGTTCCGCCTTTCGGAAGAGCAGGCCATTGTGTGCCTGTAGGAGCGGATGACAAAGTTATATTTAAAAAAAAAAAAAAACATGATGCACACAGGTGTTGTGTTTAAACACCATCCCTGAGGAAAAATCGAGGAGTTGGAGTCCCCAGGGCCGCTCAGGGCTGTATGTATATATAAAAAAAATAAAATGAAATAACGGATAGGCGCTGCACTTGTGGCGACGCGCTCTCCCCGGGAGAGAGAGCAGCCCGAATTTCACGCAGAAAAATCTGCTGTGACATAAAAAGTGGTAAAAAAAAAAGAAATAAAAAAAGACGTTCACCTCATCCACCCCGTGTCCACACCACTGTACCACACCACTGCCACCCCACCCACCCCCACCCCACCCCCACCCCCTACCTGTCCCCTTTGTCTCGCGCATGTCTGGTGGACATTTCAGACTTCTGGTTGCCAAGCAACGCAGGATGTAGCCGTCGCACGAGACTGGAATTTTGCTTCCGGGGGTCCGGGAGAGGTCAGACAGAGTGAAAGGGGGAGCCTGCAGCACTGATTTATAGTGATGAGAAAACACGGGAGGTGGTTTAGTGGTTGCAACACACGTGTTTATTGTTTTTAGGGGCACAAACAGTGAACATCAGTGTAATCAGAAATAAAAAGAAAAACCAAATTGATCTGCCCAGAAATCATGATTGCATCACAGTTGGTTTAGTTTTTTGTTTGTTTGTGTGTTTTTTAAGGAAAAAAAGGGGGAGAGGAGAGAGAAGGGGTGGGGTGGGGTGGGATGGTTGAAACATTGATTTCATTAGCAGTTTGACGTTAGCTTTTCACACTGGCACAACCATAGCCTAACGGTGTTTTCCGTACAGAAACACGGGATAACCTAGTGGTCAGAACATTATGCTCGCAATTTGACGACCCGGATTCGATTCCCGTTCGAGGTGATTTTTCTCCTGGAGTTAACATCAGTGCTGACTCCACTCTCCCCAAAAGTCCTTCGGATGAGACTAACACCGAGGCCCCGTGTGCGAACGCACGCAGAACATCTTGCGCGCACGTTAAAACCTGTTCCGCTTTTCGTAAGAGTAGGCCATTGTATGCCAGTGGGAACAGATGACATTTACAAAACTGCATACACATGGGGACTGGATGTAAAAAAAAAAA
>CM060335.1:50562334-50564834 GCA_030674155.1 Stramonita haemastoma
GCCATTTTCAGTCAAACTGAACGCATTCATTCATTCATTCATTCATTCATATATATACACGAGTTCTGTCTTTTTCTCTCTTAATGATCTGATTCTGCAAGGATATAATATAGTCGTTAAGGTCAAGGACATAAATTTAGACTAAGCGTAACTTCCCTTTTAGTGTTCGTTAGAAAAAAAATAGCACATCATCCTGAAACAAATCCACTCACACTTAAATTGGCAAAACATGAAAGACTTTCTTGCTTCTCTTAGGCTGACCTTCCCCCCCTTCCCCCGAAGTCTTGTTTCTTAGCTATCAATCACTTTATGGTTGGCCCTCCAAACCAACACCCCCCCTCCCTCGTTCTTACGGCTGCTTTCAGTAAAAGAGAAATAGTAGTAGGCACCCATCAGTCTCGGAAGACTATGGAGTTGCGCTCTAGTCTTTAGAGCGCAAAGCCTGGGTAAGTAAGTATGGAGGGCAAGCTGTTACCCATGCAGCAGACCCCCCCTCCCCTCTTTACACCACTGTATTGATCCACTGGAAAGGCCAATGACCGATACGAATGGTTCCAGTTCCAGTACCGTCGTTGGAAAGAAATACCCTTTACATATCACAGTTATAAAAACGCTGCCCACAAACAGATAGACACAGGGCTAACAAGAAGATATAAATGTATACCCCCCCCCAAAAAAAAAAAATCAGACAAAAACAAAAGTAAAAAAACGTAAGAGAAAAGTTGAAGAATGTTCGGCAGACGCCATTCCTTCATTGCCTTCCATCAAACTTGCAGCCAGGGGCAAGCCACTGCGCGCGGCTTACTAACGAGAGATGATTGGCGCAGTAGGTAGAAGGGAGGCAATCAGTGGCAAGGGAGATGATTAGAGTCAATTGGCTGCCGCAGCAAACTAACGAGGCTTGATAGGCGCTTGGCACAAGACATTTAACTTGCCTGCCATGATGTGCATTCCTCAGCTTGTAGGCTTTCTTGGCCCACTGCGAGCCAAGTGTTTTCTTCTGAAATATATGTCCTTTGAAAAAAAAAAACCCAGAAAAAAACTCCGACTTGAATTAAAAAAAAAAGTGAAACCGAAATCCGTGTTGTCAGGTGTTTTTCGTTTGTTTTGGTTTATTGTTTGTTTGTTTGTTTGTTTGTTTGTTTGTGTGTGTGTGTGTGTGTGTGTGTGTGTGTGTGTGTGTGTGTGTGTGTGTGTGTGTGTGTGTGTGTGTGTGTGTGTGCGTGCGCGTGTTTTTTTTTTGGGGGAGACCATTTATTCTGAACATTCGTTGTTCTTGCTATTGTTGTTTCTGTGTTTAGTTCTCTGTTTCGTTACCAGTTTCAAATTCCTACGTCACTCTTTGTAAAGTGTATTGTGACATACTGACAGTGTGGTAATCTGTTTTAACTCCAGATAACATCTCACTTTCAATTATTCATGGTGTGTGTGTGTGTGTGTGTGTGTGTGTGCGTGCGTGCTGTGCGTGCGTGCGTGCGTGCGTGCGTGCGTGCGTGCGTGCGTGCGTGCGCACGCATTTCGTGCCTCCCTTTTCAGCGTGTTGGTTTTTCAAACTAGTTTTCTTCTAGCTTACCAGTTTTGCTCCACTGTGATACAAGAAGGGCTGTAAAAACGGAGACTTTGCTCTCCACGTTCAGATATTGTAGGAAACAATTCCAATCTGTCACCCGAGAGGAACAGCTTTTATACAGTTATGGTTTCCAGAAAATGCATTCATCGAAACTTCGTCAAGAGACATTTTGGACAAGATGTCATTACCTAGCCTGGCCTCACTCCACGTCACCTGAGACATATAGTATTATAGACATTAAAGTATTCCAAAACATTGGTGTGTGTGTATGTGTGCGTTTGCGTGTGTGCGAGCGCGCGCGCGCGAATGAGTGTATTTGTGACATTTTTATTTGAAGCTATCATATAATGTCTGAACAAATATGAAATGTAGCTATTTTGTGTCTTTGATTATGATTCGTATCAATGTGCCTGTCAGTAGTGCAATTGTAATTGCCCTGCAGGGATGATTAAAGTGTTTTTGACTTGACTTGACTTATAGACAAGACAGAACTGGGGACGTCCCTCACTCATTCACATTCCAGTCAAGAAGACAAACCCCCCTTCTTCTCCCTCCACTTCTTCACCACATGGACAAAAAAAATGCTATTGTATCCCCCCCCCTAAAACAAGATACACCCTCCCTCTCTAAGAAGATGATTTCAGACAACAGAATACCACCGAGGACATCCCTCCTCCTTCTCACAGCTTGTTTTGGACAGGAGAGTGCATCTGAGGCCACCATCCCCCACTCCTTCCCACGTGATGTTTTGGATAGGATGCTACTACCAAACCCATTGCCTTTCTCATAAGACGCTGAGAACAACAAGATAACCTTGTGAACAACACGATAACGTTATGAACAAGATAACATTGTGAACAACAAGACAACATTGGGATTTTCCTTCCTTCTCTCCTCTCACAAGACAGGGGATAAGACACCACTGGGGTC
>CM060335.1:50577334-50579834 GCA_030674155.1 Stramonita haemastoma
CATTTTTTTAAAATTTAAAAGCCGCTCTGGTAGTAAAATAAATACAATTGCAGACAGGAAAAAGAAAAACAAATTGGGTGGCGCTGACCTTGTGGCAACGCACTGTCCCCGGGGACAGCGGCCTGAATTTCACGCAGGGAAATCTGCCGTGACTTAAAAGTGGTGTGTGTCTTCATTTTAACATACAGTACCGACGGAAGCAATTGTTATCTTAGGACCTATACAGTCATAAGTTTAGCATTATCGTTAACAAAACAATGTGAATGTACTTCTGCCACAACTGACGGTATGGGCTCGAGTTCAGGTTCCAGTGATTTTTTCATCTTTGTTTTTCCTTTCTTTGGTCTTTTTGTTTATTAATCCGCCTCCGCTCTCCAAGACTTGGAACTAACGTTGGGGGACTGGGGACCGATAAAGGGGACGGATAGCCTAGTGGTCAGAACATTGCGCTCGCAATTTGACGACCCGGGTTCGATTCCCGTTCGAGGAGATTTTTCTCCTGGAGTTAACATCAGTGCTGACTCCACTCTCCCCCAAAAGTCTTTCGGATGAGACTATAAACCGAGGCCCCGTGTGTGAACGCACGCAGAATATCTTGCGCACACGTCAAATCCTGTTCCGCTTTTCGTAAGAGTAGGCCGTCGTGTGCCGGTGGGAACAGATGACATTTACAAAACTGCATACACACGGAGACTGGATGTAAATAAACACAAGAGTGCTTATTCCATTATCCTCGATATAAAAGAATAAAATGAAACAAATAAAATGAAGGTTAGTGGGGGTGGGGAGAAACGAAGGCGTTGAGGTCAAAGTCCATCGTTCGGGTTAGTTTAGTTTTCTGATGTTTAATATCTGCAATTCACTTCTATCGTCATGTGTAGTAATATCCTGCCCGCTATTCACCCCCCCCCCCCTTTTCCTTTTTCATTTTTTAAAACTGAACCAACCCCTCACAAACCTCTCATCCATTCTTCCATCTCTCTCATTGGCTGATACTTTTACCGCCAACCTCCCACCCCCACCTTTGCAAAACACACCCTTCACCCTGAACACAGTGTGGTGACAAACAGAGAAAATAATCCTACAAAAAAAAACAACTAGACATTGATGCCAACCCTGTTTCTGTCATAAGCCATAAACCACACAAGACCAAAAGGCAGAATTTGTCGCGCTCCACCAGTTACTTTTGCCCACAACAGCTGCCAGGCAGCCAGAGAAAACAGCAGTAAAAATGAATCAGAAAGGGAGAGAAAAAAAACAACACAAACAGCCAACACAGACAGCAGCCCCGTGCGCAAAGCGTTAATATCCTTGATTTATATATTCAAAGAGGCAGACGATAATTTTATTCTGACAAAACCCCAGGCCACTGCGAACAAAGAGACCCTTGATACAGACCAGACCCTAATCATAAAAAAGTCAGATATTCATTCTATTTGTGACAAGCATTAAAAAAAAAAAAAAAGAAACGAGAGGAGAAAGAGGATAAAAACCGGAAGAGGGAAAGGTCAGGGTTTACACCGACTTTCAGTGATGAAAATTAACGGGGAAAGAATATGTTTGTACTGGCTTTTAGTAATGAAAATTAAGAGGGAAACAATATGTTTGCTCGGACTTTTAGAGATGAAAAATTAAGGGGGAAAGAATAGAGATCGCGCTGACATTTAGTGATGAAAGTTGAGGGGGAAAGAGTATGTTTGTACTGGCTTTTAACGATGAAAATTAAGGGGAAAAGAATATGTTTGCACCAACTTTGGTGATGAAAATTAAGAGGGAAACAATATGCTTGCACTGACTTTTAGTGATGAAAGTTAAGGGGGGAAAGATTATGTATGCACTAGCTATTAGTGATAAAAATTAAAAGGGAAAGAATAGAGTTTGCACTGACTTTTTCTGATGAAAGTGAAAAGTGAAAGAGTAGAGTTCACACTGACTTTTTCTAATGAAGATCAAGGGGGAAAGATTAGAGTTTGCATTGAGTTTAAGTGATGAAAATTAAAAAGTTTTCAAGAGCCTTTCGAACCTCAGAATGTGTAGAAAAGTTTTGTTTAACTCGACATTTTCTTCATGGGACCAGAGAGTAAATCAAGGAATATAATTGTCTATCCCTGAAGTTGGAATGCGGCTACTGAAGTGATGGACAAAACTGGCTGCATTCGCAAAAATCTCACCCCTGAGATTATGTGTATGCGATCGATTTATGTACGATAGCCACATTCCGACTTCGGGTATGGGGATTATAGAAATGTGTGCATGTGCATTTTTAGAATACATTTTTTCATAAATCTTTTTATTTTTTTTTTTTTTTTATATTTTTTTAAAGAATTTTGTCATCCGTTCCTGATCCTACCAGCACGAAATTCCCTACTCTTCCGAAAGGCGGAACGGGTTTTTAACGTGTGCGCAAGATGTTCTGCGAGCGTTCGCGCACAGGACCTTGGTTTATAATCTCATCCAAAGGACTAAGGATTATTTGAATTCTAAACTGTTGAAGGGAAAT
>CM060335.1:50584834-50587334 GCA_030674155.1 Stramonita haemastoma
ACGAAAGAGAGGGAACAGTGTGTAATCAAATAAAGGCCAGCTCGTAACACACACACACACACACCACACACACACACACACACACACACACACACACACACACATACACACACACACACACACACACACCACACACACACACACACACACACACACACACACACACACACACACACACGGACGGGATAGCCTAGTGGTCAGAACATTGCGCTCGCAATTTGACGATCTGGGTTCGATTCCCGTTCTAGGAGATTTTTCTCCTGGAGTTAACATCAGTGCTGACTCCACTCTCCCCCAAAGTCCTTCGGCTGAGACTATAAATTGAGGCCCGTGTGTGAACGCACGCAGAACATCTTGCGCAAACGTTAAATCCTGTTCCGCTTTTTGTAAGAGTATGCCATCGTGTGCCGGTGGGAACAGCTGACATTCACAAAACTGCATAAACACGGGGACTGGATGTAAAAAAAGTACAAGAGTGCTTATACCATTATCCTCGATATACAAGAATAAAAAATAATAGCACACACAACACACACACACACACACACACACACACCACACACATCACACACACACACCACACACACACACACACACACACACACACACACACACACACACACACACACACACACACACACACATCACATCATTATTGATTTTCTTAATCCAATATCCTATGCAATAGGGCCCAAGGCAAATGCAAACTTAACCACATTTTTCACCTTTAGTTGGGATAATAATGACTGTTTCAAAACATCCTTTTCAAAATGAGTAAAAAATAAAAGAATCAGCCACCTACCTCACAATAAAAGTTGTTCCCAGCAGACGCCCACGTAGATGTACATCAAACATAACACTCTGGATCAAAACTTCACTATGAGACGCGCAAATTCTTCCAAAAACACCCAACACTTTGAAATCTGCCACTGGAGACAATGATCGTCTGCGAGAGTGGCGGAAATAGACGATGCTCCTTCGGGCACCTTCGGGCGTGATAGGCGCTTGACTAGGCGCCAACTTAAAAAACTTTTTTTTTTTTTTTTAGTTTTAAAGTTTTTCTTTCTTTCTTTCTTTCCTTTTTTTTTTTTTATAAATCGAACGCTACATAATATTTGTATTTCAAAATACAGTTCAACATTGCATCATATTTCGATTAATTAGTGAAGTGCAAGTTTATTTATTCAGTGTTATCATTTTTTTCCTTGTTTTGTCTGGTTTTGCTGTGCACGTGACATGCACGTTGAGTCACAAAGCAGAAACTGACGTGCTGTCTGCTTCCAAATTCTTTCTTTCTGTGTCTGTTATCTCTTTCTCTGCCAGATTCTTTGGTGTGTGTGCGTTGTGTGTGTGTGTGTGTGTGTGGTGTGTGTGTGTGTGTGTGTGTGTGTGTTGCGTGTGCGCGCGCGCGCGCGCGCGCGCACGTGTGTATGTGTTGTGTGTTGTGTGTGTGCGTGCGTGTGTGGTGTGTGTGTGTGTGTGTGTGTGTGTGTGTGTGTGTGTGTGTGTGTGTGTGTGTGTGTGTGTGAGTCAAGTCAAGTCAAGTCAAGTCAAGTCAGTCAAGTCAAACTTTTGTTTCCAGATGGTACATTGAATAAGCAGTGCAATTGCTTTTTTCATCGTGTGTGTGTGGTGTGTGTGTTGTGTGTGTGTGTGTGTGTGTGTGTGTGTGTGGTGTGTGTGTGTGTGTGTGTGTGTGTGCGTGCGTGCATGCGTGCGTGCGTGTGTGTGTGTGCGTGCGCGCGCGGCGGTGTGTGTGTTTGTTGAAATCATTAGTTTATTTCGAGGATAGTGGAATAAGCACTTATGTGCTGGTTTATTATTATCATTTTTACATTGAGTCCCCGGCCCGTGTAAATACGATTTTAAAAAGTGTGTGTGTGTGTGTGTGTGTGTGTGTGTGTGGTGTGTGTGTGTGTGTGTGTGTGTGTGTGTGTGTGTGTGTGTGTGTGTGTGTGTGTGTGTGTGTGTGTGTGTGTGTGTGATTATCTCTGAGTCTGTTTTTTTTTTCTCTTTCTCATGTCATTTTTCTCTTTTTGTTTTATTTTTGTTTTTTCTTAGATATTCTGTCATATCAGCGTACTTACTATTGAAAGTGTATTTCTTTTCCTATAGTCAGCTAGTTGATGCATGGTGGGCGTTTATTTTCATAGTATATTCCTGATAAGAACGGGGACTGGATGTAAAAAAAAAGCACACGAAGCCTTGTTCATTATCCACAAAGTAAAGGACTTTGATTTGATTTGGTTTGATTTGATTAGATTTGATCTTCCTCTCTCTGTCTCTGTCTCTCTTTCTCTCTCTGTGATTTCGTCAAAGAACGAACTTTCTTGATTATATTCAGTTCTTGAGGAATGGGCTTTGCCAGGTTCAACTTGCTTAAAGAGGCATGTCATGCAATTTTTTGTTTGTTATTGTAATGCCAGAAAGATTCCCAAGAAGAGATGTAAAAAAAAAGGTAAAGGTGCCCCATAACTATGTGGTCATAAGGGAGCGAGGC
>CM060335.1:50592334-50594834 GCA_030674155.1 Stramonita haemastoma
ATTTGTTCAGCGACAACGCCGGCTGTGGCTGGTCAGTCCGATGCGGGAGTGGCAGTCTCTGTTGCATCTGATGCAGATGTGGCTTGTTGAGGTGGCTGGAGCACATATAAGCACTTGCAGAGGGTGGTCTTGCACTCTGTGAGTGTAAATACGGATGAAGTGTCGATGGTGACAATGAAGACTATGTGTTTCTGTCATACACATGAGATTTTAGAAAGCAGTGGTTATGATAATGCCCTGATTATAAACTTTACATTTGTATAAGTGTTTTTAAAGAAAAAGCCTTTACTCATCACCTAAGCCTTCCCCTCTCAGAAAACGAAGGAAAAACAAAAAAGAATAAAAACAAAAACAAAAAACAACAACAACAACAAGCAACAGACAGACAGACACGACAGAACCAGACAGACAGACAGCAGACAGTCAGACAGACAGACAGACAGACAGGCAGACAGACAGACATTCAGACAGTCAGATATACAGACAGACAGACAAACAGTCAGACAGACAGACAGTCATTAAAAAGTACTCTCTCCTGGGACAGCATCCACATTTCACGCTAAAAAAATCTGTCAGAGCTACTCTAAAATAAATATTTATGCCACAAATGATACCTACACAGAGACGGTTTTCAAATAAAAAACACCATTCAACAACCCAAAAAATGTAAGCGTACTCACTTCTTGTGTGGTATTTCTCTCTAATTTGTTTTCAGCGTAGAAACCCATGTGTGTGAATTACACATCCAAATTGATTTTGATAAATGCTTCTTAAAATCAATGAACTACTATTAAATGTTTGTCATGAATATTTCAAATACGTCATTTTGATAAATAATGAACACATATCCAATAAAACCTCAAAGAATAAATTCCATCTTGCGTTATTGATGTTTTTGAAGTATGTGTTTTCCTTATAAAATGTATTCTACTTGATCGATCATTTTTAGTTGCACTGGAATAATGTGGTTAGTCTGGTAGTGTATTTTTGACCAAGAAGATGAGATGCTTTGGCAAACTCTTTAGTATTTCATACAGAAATCACATCACTAATGAAGATGCGAAACCAGAATAAAAAATGAAATCGGACCATATGAAGAGCTCCTGACTTCAAACGCATGCTAAAGTGGTTTGAACACGTCACACGAACATCTGGACTGGCCAAGACTGTCTTACAGGGAACAGTAAGGGGAGGGAGACGAAGAAGCAGACAGAGGAAACGATGGGAAGACAACATCAGAGAGTGGACAGGCCTTGGGTGGAACGACCTGCTACAGAGGGCGGAGGATCGTGAGGAGTGGAGGAAGCTGGTTGCAAAATCTTCAGTGGTGCCCCAACTGTCCGCAGGACTACGGGACAGGTGAGGGTGCAGGAAACTATTTTTGACAGATGTGTGATGTCATCATATCTAGGAAAGTCACAGCGGTGAGCAGATGTACCTGGCTTGGGTTTCTGAGTAGGCCTTTAAGGAATACATTGAACACACAGGCCCCAGATGGCACTGCCAAGGATGCTGACACATCGCCATTCAACTGATGACAAGGCACAAGTTGTCGGGGAGAAGAAGTATGTCTTTTCACCCACACAACATAATAATCTGGATCAGAATCAGAAAACTTTCTTGCCATTAAGTTAGGACGAGACTTATTTGACACCAAACGTAAACGTATTTAACATTCCTAAAAGATGTAGATTTTTAGAGATATGTGATGTATCTATGTTCTTGCTCTTCTGGAAAAAGAATCATGGACATATTTAATCATGTCTAGCAAACAGTCCTCGTTGTTGAAAAACTTACTCACATTCTTGTGGCTATTCATATTAATCATTTCTTTAATTTTAACATTAGATAGAAATCATGAATAAATCATCATATAGTATACAGTAGTCCAGAAGGGTTTATAACTATGCCCAGCTCATTTCTTGGCCATGACAGTTGGAGACATTATAGCAGGTGCAGGCTTTGGAACATGAACTCCAGCCCTTACATTTATACAATACAATACAATACAATACAATACAATACAATACAATACAATACAATACAATACAATACAATACAATACAATGCAATACAATACGATACAGTACAATACAATATAATAACATACAATATAATAACATACAATAACAAAAAATACAATAACATACAATACAACAACACAACATAATACAATACAATAACATACACTACAATACCATAACCCATTTAAGGATGCAGGTTTGCTGATCAGGGTAAAAAGTTCTGCTCTGCAGCAAAATCTACCAGAGACCACAGTTTGACACGGAACCAGCAAGGCACACAGAAAGGAGGCACAAAACAACCGGTAAAAAACAGATAAAGAAAATGACATAAAAGAGGAATCTGTGGCTCAAAATTAGCAGGAGATGGAGCAACTGCATAGGTATGCAATACAGAAAAAAATTTCCACAGCAACGCTGAAGATTTTCCCCATTCCTGGGCTAGCCCTCCCAGATTCGGTGAGATTTTGTTTTTTTTG
>CM060335.1:50602373-50629873 GCA_030674155.1 Stramonita haemastoma
TCTCTCTCTCTCTCCTCTCTCTCCCCTCCTCTCTCTCTCTCCCCCCTGCCCCCCTCCCCTCTCTCTTTCCTCCCCCACCTAAACCCCACTCCTCCCCACTTTGAATGAGATCAGCACTTATAAATAAAAATAAATAAATAAAAAAAAAAAAGACAAAATCGATTGTGCCTGAGAGGAGTCACAACCCCCCCCAGGGGTGGGGTGGTGTCGTCTGACACCCCGGGTGGCGGGTGTTCCAGCTCGACAGGCTTCACTGTGGGTGTGAACAAAGGGAGTAGAGAATGGTAGGGTAGGTGGCCGGCCCTCACACCCCTCACACCCCTTAAATTCAATCTCTTACCTGTCCATCCCCCAGTGGGAAAAAAAACTTGTGAAGTCCTAACCTGTGAGATTCTTCCATTAATAAGTGCGGCGGTATTTTTTTTCAGTCTTGTTTTTCTTTTCTTTTTTTTGGGAGTGCTTGTGGTTTAAGGGGTTGGTTGTTGTTGGGTAGTTGTGGATGGTCGGTTTGGTTGGTTGGTTGGTTGGTGGTGGTGGGTGGGGACTGATTTTTTGCTATGACACACCTGGACCTGATCTGACCTAACCTGACCACGACCTTGACCTAACCTACTCATCCCAACCATCACGACTGACCTAACCTGACCTGACCTAACCTTGCCTAAACCAACCTGAACCTAACCTACCCAACCTGACTAACTTAACATAACCCAACCTAACTGACCAACCTCACCTAACCTAACCCTAACCTAACCAAACCTCACTACCTCAACTTACCTAACAAACCTAACCTGACCTTACCTAACCGGACTTTGACCTGACACCTGACCTGACCTACCCTGCCTAACCTAACCCAACCTAACCTAACCTGACCCCCGCCTTCTGGCTACAGACATGACTGATACAAGACGTGTCAACAGTGTTTTTACATTTTAAAAAAATTCACCCCATGCTGAGTGCATTGTGTGTGTGTTAGTGTGTGTCTGTGTCTGTCTGTGTCGTGTCTGTGTGTCAGTGGTGTGTGTGTGTGCGCGTGCGGTGCTCCACCCTTTCAACTTCGTGCAGTTTCCCTGGCAACAGGGGACTGCACCTCATCAACAGCTCTATCAATAATTATCTCCCATGCTCGTGTCCCACACCGCATTTTCCTCACCGGAAGTCGTCGAATCCCATCAGCTGTGTTGCTGCTGGTCACGTGATGTGTGTGGCCGGGGGGGGGGGGGGGGGAGGAGGAGAATTGATGGCTGTTAGATAGAGGGGAGGGAGGGGTGGGGGAGGAGGGGAAGGTGAAGGGGACAGGAGGTGGGGTTGTTAATGTCATCGATTTGGTGACAGTGTCTGTGCACGTTCAGCCGTCAGGTCAGCGGTGATGTCATCCTACTCCACTGCACAGACAGAGGGGGGGGGGGGGGTAAGGGGGGAGGGGGAGAGGGAAGGGGCTGTATGTGCTGCATGCAAGACTTAATACGGGAGAGATAGAACGGGAGTGAAGTTTTACAGTCTTTGGTTGGAGGCGGAGAGGGGGGGTGTGTGGGAGAGAGAGAGAGAGAGAGAGAGAGAGAGAGAGAGAGAGAGAGAGAGAGAAGACAGACAGACAACAGACAGACAGAAGAGAGACAGAGAGACAGAGACAAGAGAGAGGGGGGTGATTAGGCGGGGTCTTTTGTGTGTTGTGTGTGTGTAATTTTTTTTCTTAAATTGCTTCTGTCTGATGAGTTAGCCCAGTTGTTAAAGCACATGCTTTTCGCGACCTGATTGATCTATTGAGACTGGTCTTCTTTGTAGGTGGGGTATTTAGGGGGTAGGGGGGTTGTGTGGGTTTGTTTGTTGTTTTTGTTAAGGGGGTTTTGTTGTTTGTGGTTGTGTTGTTTGTTTTGTTTGTTTGTTTTTTTTGTTGTTGGTTTGTTGTTGTTTGGGGGGTTTTTTGGGGGGTACGGATATTGTTTGTTTGTGGAGGGGGGACTTTGGCTTTGGTTTGATTTTTGTGTTTTTTGTTTTTGTTTATTATCAATTTCATCTTGTTTGGTAGGGTTGTTAGGATTTGTTGGGTGCAAGGGGGGGGGGTTGTTTTTGTTTGGTTTGGGTTTTTGGTTTGTTGGTTTTTCTTCGTTGGGTTTTGTTGTTGTTGCTGGTTTTGTTGTTGTTGGGGGTGACGTATTTGTTTATCTACCCAAGCTAAGGTTAAGCAGCGTTGAGCATGGTTTCCGAGTGGATGAGTGACTGGCCCTCTTTTTATGGACAGAGAAGGTAAAGCAGCAAGGGAGAGGAGACAGGTGCTACCCTCAAAATGCCGGCCCTTAGAGAAGCTGAGGTCTCTGACACTTCGCTCCCAAACGGCCTCGTAGGTTATGGGAAACACCTTTACCTTTTACTTTTATTTGTTTCATAGTTAGTTGTTTACTTTTCACAGGCTGTTTTTAAGGAGTTGTTTTGGTAGTAGTTGTTATTCTTGTTACAGTTGACCTTATTGTCTATGGACACGATAGCCAAATACAATCAAGTCGATGGATTCTAATCAATGTTTTTAGTGGACATCAGTTTGGGCAGAAAGAAAATTAAAACTGATGTTTGTTTTGTTGTGTCAAATAAGTCGACATGACTTAAATGGCAAAATCTATTTTGAATTATTTTTTGAATCTTTGAAAACCCTGACTTCCTAGGGGACAGGCCAGGGGGTGAATTTCTATGGAAGTGTTTTGTGGATGAAGAATGGGGAACTTTCCAATCTTCCAGATCAGCTTATAAGCAAGCAAACTCAGCCAGTGTCTGACTCCCAGCTCATACGCGCACGCAGTACGTAGTAAACTAGGTATGCACTGAAAGTGGAGGTGATCCATATCAGCCTTTAATGGGTTACTGTACTGTCTACCATCTATCTATATATCTACCTATCTACTATCTATCTATATCTATCTATCTATCTATCTATCTATCTATCTATCCCTTTGTCTGGCGACCGTGGGGGCACCCCCTGAAAACTTGGCAACCAGTTCCCTCCATTTGATCTTGATACATGCCCGTACCATTTAAGTTTACGCTTCTTTACGATTGACAGAAGGTTTTCGTGGGGACCACAGTGCCACCACATGGTGTTCAGTTTTGACAGTGCTGTTATTGTCTGTGCAATCCTGCATACTACTTCTGCTTGGACCCCTTGTCTGATACAACGTCCCAGTACTTGAAGCTTTGAACCGTTTCCAGCTTCTAGTCATTGACCCTGATATCAGTGCTGATGCCCTTGGCATTATTGGTCGTCAGTCTGGTCTTCTCTGCATGATTTCCATACCGTGTGTTTAGAGGCCTTGTTCAGGTTTTCTGTTAGACTGACAAGCTCTTGTTCTGATCTTGATCAGAACAAGAGCTGTAGGCCTACCTCCAAGGAGGAAGAAAAAGAGGACAGACAGAGAAAGAGATGGGAGGACAACATCAGCGACGGACAGGCTATAACTCAACAAAACCCTGAGAAAGGCAGAACATAGAGAGGAATGGAGGGAAACTGGTTGTCAAGTCTTCAGGGATGCCCCCACGGTCGCCAGACTAAGGGATATAGATAGATAGATAGATAGATAGATAGATAGATAGATAATAGATAGTATAGATAGATAGATAAGATAGATGATAGATAGATAGATAGATAGATAGATAGATAGAAGTAAAAATAGATAGATAGATAATAGATAATAGATAGATAGATAGATAGATAGAATAGATAGATAGATAGATAGATAAGTGTCTAATGTCAGATGTCTGATGGGGCGTTTCCTTTGTTTTATCCTGATGACATTAAAGACTGTTTTTGAAGTTTGCTAATATTTGGTTTGTCTTCTTTGATTTTGATTATTTTTTTATACTTAGATTTCGAGGACAATGAATAAGCACTCATTGCTGATTTACATTCAGTCCCTGTGAGCATGCAGTTTTGTAAATCTTCTGTGTGACGGTGAGGGGTAGGAGGAGAGCAAGCACGAGCTCGTGCGTGCCTAACAAACCCACAACTTCAGAAAAAATTTAAAACATCAAAACTAGGGGAAGGTGGGGGAGGATGGGAAGAAGGGAGTGGGGGAAAGTGAAAAAGGAAACTTGATATGTATCACAATGCCCCATTCCTTTCCTCTTTCCTTTTCCGATGGCTCTGCCACGAAGACACAAAGTGGTCGTCAGAGTGAGTCACAGACAGGCGGACCACAGTCACAGCCCACCTGATGTCACCGGCACCATCCCTCCATCCCTCCCTCCATCCCTCCCTCCATCCATCCCATGGGAGCTGTAGGCCCCGAGGAACAAAGGACAGTTAATGACACGTGACGGTGACTCTCCTGCCACGCGGATTATGTCCCCTCTCTCCTCTGTCTCTGTCTCTTGTCTCTGTCTGTCCTTTTTCCCTCTCTGTCTCTGTCTCTCAGTCTCTCTCTGTGATTTGTCTGTCTCTCTCTGTATCTCTCTGTTTCTCTCTGTCTCTGCCTCTGTCTCTGTCCTGTTTCTCTGTCTCTTCTCGTGTCTCTGTGTGTCTCTGTGTCTCTGTCTCTGTCTGTCTGTCTGTCTCTGTCTCTCTCTCTCTCTCTCTCTCTCTCTGTCTCTCTCTTCCTCTCTCTCTCTCCTCTCTCTCTCTTCTCTCTCTCCTCTCTCTCCTCCTCTCTCTCTCTCTCTCTCCTCTCTCTCTCTCTCTCCTCTCCCTCTCTCTCTCTCTCCTGTGGCACCGGGACATTGGAGACTTGGTCAATACCTTGCACATCAGAAACGTCATTGATAGACTTGTTATCTTTTCCCTCTGTTTTTGTCAGTTGGAGAGAACAAAGGACTGAAGAGTGGGGGTATTCTGTAGTTTGTTTGAGGGGGGTTGTTGGTTTTAGATTCTGTTTTGTTTTGTTTTTAATGAGAGTGGTGTAGTGGTGAGGGAAGGTGGGGGGGGGTTGTGGGAAATTCATCTGTCAACTGAGATGTTTATTACATCATTTTGTAGATGAGATGTTTATTCATCTTATGATGAATCATCCATGAACACACACACACATGCGCGTGCACGCCCCACACACACATATAAATATAAATATATATATATAATATATATTATATATATATAATATATATATTTTAATATATATATATAATAATATATATATATATAATATATACACGAAGGAAAATATATTATCAAAGAGATAACACAACGGCTGTGTAAAAAAAAGTAACTGATAAGTATGTAGTTATGTGATATCCACTATCCCAAGCTATCCAATATCAAAAATATAATCTAATGTATCTTCATTAGAAGCCTTTTTCGATAAAACCAATACATAGATTGTCCTTCTTTTTTTTTTCAATAACAACAAAAAAAAAGACCCCATACCGGCAAATACAACGTGTTCCATCAATACGGCCAGAGGAAATTTATGAAACAATTAACGAACGCACACTATACAGACATGGCCCCAATTGTCGGCCGACAAATCAGATGGCAAGCATCAAATCAATGCACCTTTGCCAGAGTACACAATGACTGTTGGTCAAAACACACACACACCCCAATAACCAAAACAAAAACGTACCCGCCTCACGCACGCACGCAACAAAAGACACAGACACACACACACACACACACACACACACAACCACAACACAACACGCAACAGCAACACAGAGAGAGAAGGGTGGAGAACACACACAAACGCACACCACACACACACATACACACAACACAACACAAAACACAACACAACACAACACACACACACATACACACAACACAACACCCCCCAAACCCCCACCCCCAACCCCCACCCAACCCCCACAACACACACACCAACACACAACACACACACACACACACACAACACACACACACACACCCACACACAAACCATGGTGACAGCTATCCCCAGCCCTCAATGATATACAGAACTTGTCAGAGCTATGGTCAGGGCAGCCAGGCTACAGCCCTCACTCCCTCCTGGTTTTTTGTTTGCTTTTTTTTTATTATTATTCTTTTATATCGAAGATAATGGAATAAGTACTCATGACTTTTTTTAATCATCCAGTCCCCCGTGTTTATGCAGTTTGTAAAATATTGTCATCTGTTTCCCACCGCACACAATGGCCTAATCTTACGAAAACGGAACAGGATTTAACGTGTGCGCAAGATGTTCTGCGTGCTTCGAACACGGGGCCTCGGTTTTAAAGTCTCATCCGACGGACTTTTGGGGAGAGTGGAGTCAGCACTGATGTTAATCTCCAGGGGAAAAATAGAACCCGGATCGCAAATTGTGAGCGCAATGTTCGACCATGGGGTATCCGTCCCTGTGCTGTAAACCACAGCCAACTGTCCCCCCCGAGGACGGTGGGAACAGATACAAATTTACAAAACGCATACACAAGGACTGGATGTAAAAAAAAAAAAAAAGTTAGGGTTTATTCCATTATCTCGAATGAAAGAATAAAAACAAAAGGACACGGTCCTGACTTTGGTGTGTGTGTGTGTGTTGGTGTTTTGTGTGGGTGAGTGGTGTTTTGGGGTTTTGTGGTGTGTGTGTGTGTGGTAATGGGTTTTGTGTTTGTTTGTGTGTGTGTGTATGTGGGGGGGGGTGTATGTGTTGTAAAAACGGGGGTGGGGGGTTTTTTGTTTTTGGGGTGTGTGTTGTTGGGGGGGGTGGGGTGTGTGTTGTGTGTTTTTTTATTTTATTTATTTTTTCTTTTAATCGAGGAAATGGGGAAAACCCACGTGCTTTTTTTACATCCAGTCCCCGTTGTGCATGTGTGTGTCGTTTTGGTGTCTGCTGTTTTCTATTTTTGCTTTCTTTTGTCTGTCTGCCGTTTGTTTTTGTCTTTTTTTTGTCTCTTTGTCTTCTGTTTGTCACCTGCCTGTCTCCTGCCGCCGCTGTCTCCTTCTGTCCCCTCTGTTTTTTCTGTCTGTCTGTTCGTCTGCCTGTCCCCTCTTCTGTCTCCTGCCCCTTTTTCTGTCTGTTTGCCGTTTACTGTCTGTCGTTTTTTTGTTACTTTTCTTCTTTCTGCCTGCCTGTCTGTCTTTCCGTCTTCCCCCTGCCTGCCGTCTTTTTTCTTTTTTTTTTCCGTTTTTTGTTTTCTTCTTTCTTTTGCTGCCTTTTCTGTCTGTCTGTCAAAAAGGGGGGGGCCCCCCGAGTGTGGGCCATAGGCCACCAGGAGCAGCCTCAGAGGAGGGGAGATAAAAGGGGGCGCCACGCTCACTGCTCTCCGAGTGTACACTGCGACCATGGGGGGGGGCCTGTTTGTCTCCCCCCGGTTTTGTGGGGACGGGGTGTGGGCCCCAGGGGGAAAAAAGGGGGAATTATGTGTGGGGTACTGCATTGCATGAGCACGCAACGCAAACACCTATGCCTGCAATGTTTGGACACACACATATCACGCGCTGCCGGCGCGCCTCACACAAACCAAAACCACACATTTACAAACACATAAATAACACACGTGGCAAACAACACACAGATTACACACACATATAAACACTTCGCGCGCGCGCCACCACACCCCACACACCACAAAACCCAACACCCCACACACATACACACACCACACAATGGTGGGCAAAAAGGGGCGCGTATGCAAAAAAAACCAAATCTCACAATCTGGAGGCTAGCCCGGGAAGGGGGAAAACTTCAGCAATCTGGGGAAAAAATTTTGTATTGCATACCTAGGGGAGTTCTCCATCTCCCCTTTTTTAGCCCAGATTCCTCTTTTTGTCATTTTCTTTACTTTTTTTTTTACCGTTTTTTGTGCCTCCTTTCGTGTGCCTTCGGTTCCGTGTCAATGTGGTCTCTGGTAATTTTTGCAGAGCAGAACTTTTTTTTACCCCTGAAAAGCAAACCCATCCAAATTGTATTATGGTATGTTTTTTATTGAAATTTTTTGTTGTATGATGGTTTGTATTGATTTTTTAATTTAAAAAAGTAACACGGGGACAGGATGTAAAAAAAAGCTTGAGTCTTTTTATTATTGATTATTTAAAAAATAAAAAAAATTAAGGGTGAGTTCATGTTCCAAAGCCTGCACCGCATAATGCCCCCTCCAGCGTCAGGGGCCAAAAAGGCTGGCATGTTAAAAACCCCCTGAACATGAAACTAATGATATTTATTATTTCTATCTTATGTTTAAAATTAAAGAAAGAATAAATAATAACCAAAAATTAGATTTTTTTTAACAAAAGGACTGTTTGCTAGAATGATTAAAAATGTCCATATTCTTTTTTTTCCAGAAAGCAAGAACTAGAACTTACATATACAAAATCTACATCTTTTGAATTTAAATACGTTTCGTTTTTTGGGTTTTAAAAAAGTCTCGTCCTAACTTAATGGCAAAAATTTTCTATTCTGATCCGATTTTTTTGTTGTTGGTGAAAAGACAACTCTTCTCCCCGACAACTTTGCCTTGCATCATTGAATGGGGGTGTGCAGCATCCTTGGCAGTGCCATCTGGGCCTGGTTTCAAAATTTTTTCCTTAAAGGCCTACCAAAACCCAACCAGGTACAACTGCTCACCCTGCTTTCCTAGATAGTTGACATCACAATTTTCAAAAATAGTTTTTTCCGCACCCTCACCTGTCCCGTAGCCTGCGACGTTTGGGCCCCGAAAAATTTTCAACCAATCCTCCCCTCCTCACATCCCCCCCTCTGTAACAGCGTTTCCACCCAAGGCCGCCACTCTCTGATGTCTTCCCCCCGTTTTTCCCTTCTGCCCCCTCGTCTCCCCTCCCCTTACGCCCTGTAAGACGTCTTTTGGGCCAGTCCAATGTCGTGGGAAATTTTCCCTTTCCACTTTACTTCGTTTAAGTCAGGACTCTTCTATGGGGCCATTCATTTTTTATTCTGGTTTCGCATCTTCGTAGTGATGTGATCCGTATAAATACCAAAGAGTTTGCCAAAAAAACTCATCTCCTTGTCAAAAATACACTACCGACTAACCCATTATAAGCAAATAAAAAGATCGATCAATAGATTTTAAAATTTTTAAGGGGAAAACACAAACTTCAAAACATCCAAAAAAGCAGGATGGAATTATTTTTGAGGTTTTTTTGGATATTTTTCATTTTAACAAAATAAGATTAAAACAAAACAAAATTAAATTAGTTTTAAAAGATTTTAGAAAAATTTATCAAAATCAATTTGGAGGGGGAATTCACACACATGGGGTTTTTACCTGAAAACAAATTAAAGGGGGAATACCACACAAGAAGTAGTAGCTTACATTTTTGGGGTTGAATGGTTTTTTTTATTTGAAAACCGTCTCTGTTAGTATCTTTGTGGATAAATAATTTTTTAGGTAGCCGACATTTTTTTTCGTGAAATGGGATTCGTCCAGGAAGGTACTTTTTTAAAATTTTATGGGCCCCGTTCTGTCTTTGTCCTGACTGTTTGTCTGTCTGTCTGTTTCTGCTGGTCCGAAATGTCTGTCGTCGCCTGTCCCTTTGTCTGTCTGTCTGAAACTTTCTGCTGTCCCTGTCTGTCTGTCTGTCCCAGGTTGTCTGTTTTTTGTCTGTTTTGCTTTGTTCGTTGTTGTTTTTTTTTTGTTTTTTTGTTATTTTTTTTTCTTTTTTTTTTTTTTTTTTTTCTTTTTTTTTTTTCTTTTGAGGGGGAAGGTTGGGATGATAAAGGGGTTTTCCTTAAAAACACTTATAAAATGTAAAGTTTATAATCAGGGTTACATAACCACTGCTTTCTAAAATCTCATTGTATGCCCGAAACACATAGTCTTCATTGTCACCTCGACTTTTTACCCCTTTACACTCACAGAGTGCAAAACCACCCCCGCAAGTGCTTATTTTCATCATACAACTTTACATAAAATATAAATAAAAAATTTTAATTTATTAAATATAAAAATTTATATATATATAATATATAAAATAAATTAAATATATAAATATATTAAATTAAAAATATATTTTTATTTTTAATGTTATTTTTCCCCCAATTTTTAAAATCCTTTTAATTTTTTGGGTGTGGGTGTGGTTGTGTGTGTGTGTGGTTTTTACAACACACCACCAAACAACAAGTACTCTAGATAAATTAAAAAACCAAAGAAAAACAAAAAGCAGCTAGCCAGTCCGCTCCTAGCAGGTGAGTTCTTTTTTTTTTTTTTCCGAGAGTCTGGATGAGTTTGGACTAATTAAGGGTTTTACTCAGCCGTCACCGGGGCCATTAATTTTGTGATAATCTTCTGCTACCTAGCCAGAAAACGGTGTATCGTCTGCCGACTGACTGGCTGATGATGGGATAGCCTATGGTTGAACATTCGCTCGAAATTTTTACGAGCCGGTTGATTCCCGTTGAGAAATTTTTCCCCCGGGGTTAACATAGTGCTGACTCCACTCCCCCAAAATCTTTCGAAGAGACTATAAATCGAGGCCCCTTTTTGTGGACGCCCCAGAACATCTTGCGACAGTTAAATCCTGTTCCGCTTTTCGTAAGAGTGGCCATTTGTGCCGTGGGAACAGATAACTTTTAAAAAAACTGCATCACACGGGACGGATGTTTAAAAAAAAACAAAGTGCTTATCCCATTATTCCGATATAAAAAAAAAAATTTAAAATAAAAAAAACTGACGACTAATGATGACTGACTGCTGATTAATTACGACTGAACAATGACTGACTGGGGGGGCTGATTAATTGATGACTGAATCACTGACTGACCGACTGGGGGACGATTAATTGACTGCGGGGCGGGGTACGATCAGGCTGGAAATTAATGGCCATTAATGGGGTTTTGGTGGGGGGATTCAGTCCTTGCATTGTGCGTGCCCATTGAATGTGCAGTCTCCTCCTCCTCCCCTCTCCTCTCCCCTGTCCTTTTCTTCCCCCTTTTCTCTCCTCTCCCTCTCTCTCTCCTCTCCTCTTCTCTGTCCTGTCCCTTCCCTGTCTCTCTCTCTTCCCCTCTCTCTGTCTCTTTCTCTTCCCTGTCTCCCTCTTCTGTCCGTCTGTCGTCTGTCTGTCTGTCTGTCTGTCTGTCTGTCTGCTGTCTCTCTCTCTCCCCCTCTCCCCTCCTCTCTCTCTCCCTTCCTTCCCTCTCACTCTCTCTCCTCTCCTCCCCTCTTCCTCTCCACAAAGACAGACAGACAGAAGAAAGACCCAACAAACCACACACACACAAAAAGAAACGAGACCAAAAAACAGGGGACAAAGACAAAAGACAGAAAGAGGGCCCATCGACTCTAAAAAACCAACACAAAAATACCAGCCAACACCACTTCCCTTTTTTATTTAAAAAACCCCTTTTCCAAAAAAAATATTAAACAACATTTAAATATTTTTAAACCCCTTCCCATTTGTAAATCAACTTAGTTTAAAAAAAAAAATCCCCCACAAAAAAACAACAAAAAAAAAAAAGAACACAGACAGCAGGGCAGGTAAACTGAAATCCAAAGACAAAGTGAACACTGTTCTTGCTGAAAACCCGGGGGGAGGAGGGGAGGGGGGGTTTATTTTGAGTCAGCCTTCAGCAGGTGCCAGAGGACCAGCTAAAAAGCAAGGCCTGACAGGGCAGAACAAACATGCAGAGGGCCCTCTCTCTTCTCCCCCGGCGAGGAGGGAGAAGGAGTGTAATTCGGTGGTTTTGCTCCTGTCCCCCCTGCCAGTCTCCGCCCGATGAAAAATGATATGATGAGATGATATAGAAGATGATGATGATGATAGAGATGATGATGATGGAAAAGATGATAGATGATTATGATTAATGATTTCGACGAAGAGACGACGACGCAGACAGGCAAGAACGACGACGACGACGACGACGACGGGGAGAGAGAGAAGATATGAGAGATGATTTTGGTGGTGGTGGTGGGTGGGGTGGTGGGGGGTGGTGGTGTTGGTTTGGGGGTGGGGGTGGTGGTGGTGGGTGGTTTGGGGGGAAGTGGTGATAGTGTTTAAAGATATGATGATGAGAAAAAAGTGATGGTGGTGTGTGTTTTGTGTGTGTGTGTGTGTGTTTGTGCTGTGTGGGTGTTTTGAGATGATGATGATGATGATGCACGGGGTACTGCTACTTTTTAACGAAGAAATTTATGTTTCTACTCCAAAAAAGCCAAGAAAAACAGAAAAAGCGCATCCGACATACACACAAATTTGTATATAAATTATTTAAATATATAAATTATTATATATATGGCGCACACACATACACACACATGCCACGCGCACACATCCACACCCCAAATATATAAAAGAAAATTTTGGGGATATAAAAAGCAATATTATTATAAAAAAGATGATAAAACATAGCAACAACAAGCACAACACACACATATAGTTGCTGCCACCAAAACACATATGCAGGCAAAAACTCAAAAACCCCCAAAAACCCCACCCCACACCACACCACAAAAACAACCCCACAACACCAAAACCACACTACACTAAAAAACACCAAAACCAAAACCACCCCCAACCAAAACACCCCAAACACCAAAAACCCACCACACCCCAAACAAAAACACAACAACACAACACAACAAAACCCCAAAACACAACACAAAAAACAAAAAAACAACACACTTTTGGGGTAGACAGTTTAGAATTTAAAAAGAATCCTGTGAAAATTTGCCAAGTGGAACAGTAAAAAATGTGCTGTGCGTTTTTTTTCCCTCAAGTTCACTCATGATCGTTGTAACGGCAGGTTGTAGGGGTCGTTTTCAGTGGGAATAACAATATGAATACGATTTTTTTTTTTTAAAAAGAACCTAAATAAGCTTATTACTATTTTACAAAAAAAAAACATCAACTTTTATCTCATCGTCGTCGTCGTCGTCGTTTTTGTTTTTTGCCCCTCGTGGCGGTCCGTCATCTCTCCTCAAACATCTCATCAAAAACACTCATCACATATCATCACCATCATCATCAAAACTCATCATCAAATCATCAACATTTAAAAAATTTTTTTCATAAAATTTTCATCGTTTTTACATTACTTTATTTTGTCTGCGGGGTGCTGCTCGCTGCTGTTCTGCGCTGCTGCTGCTGCTCTGCGCTGCTGCACCCCCTTTGGGCCGCTTTTTCCGCTGCTCGCCGCTGCTCGATAAAGATATGATGAAGATGATGATTATGATGGGGGAACCTTTTACACTCACTTTTATTTTTTTTTAATAATGCCTATTTTCTCTACCCCCTGGTAAACTACTGGACAGACCACAAAGGGGAGGGGGAGGGAGGGGGGGGGTTTAAAGACTGTTTCACTCTTTGCAGAGCAAGAGAATTTTAACCCCAAAACAATTCATGCCTTATTGTTTTATAAAAATTTTAATGCAGATCAGAAGTACGTTCCAAGCTAAAAAGAAACACACACAAACCAAAAGCATACACACAAAAAACACCACCATCCATGCACACCCCAAAACACATATACACACATAAGCATATCACAAAAACCCCCACACACACACAAAAAAACAAACACACAACACACCAACACACACACCCCAACCCACCCCAACACCCCCCAAAAAAACACCCCAAAAAAACACAACACAACCAACACACACAACACCACAACCAAAACACACACACCCCACACACACACACAACACACACACCACACACACAAAAACCCAACCCACAAACACACACACACATACAGAAATTTACTCAGTTTTTATGACTTTTCAAAAACCTATCCAGCTGCTCAAAAACGCAGAGAAACAGGAAAAACAAAAACACAAAATGGCTTCAGATGGACCTGCCAAAAATTGACGTGTCCAACATTTCCACAGGGGCCCCGAGCCTCCTTTCCCAAAGTCAAAAAAAAAAATTTTTTTTCCAATAAAATTTTAGTAAGCAATAATTTTGTTTTTTTTATCACACCCCCCCCCAAAACCAAAAAAACAAAAAACAAAAAAAAGACCACTTAAAAAAAAGGAATCCAACCAAACCTAAAAAACCAACCAAAATCCAAACGAAAAAAACACCCATAATGAAAAGGGGGGTACCATTTACACAAAGATAATCCCCACACCACCTAAAGCAACAACCCCCAATCAAGTTAAGCAGCGTCGGGGGTTCTTACCAGTTGGATGGGGATTTGGGGCCTTGGCCTTAAAAACCCCCCCCCCCCCCCCCCCCCCCCCCCCCCTTTTTAAATGGTACCTGCCCTTTTGGGCGGGAAGGTTTTCACGAGGGAGAGAGAGGGGCCCCCCTTAAAAAAGCTGGCCCCTAGACAAGCGAGGTTTTTTGACGCCCGCTCCCTTTTGACCCCAAGTTGGGGCACCTTACCTTTTTTTTACACTCTTTTTGGGGAAAACTTTCTGGCATTACAAAAAAAACAAACAAAAAAAATTTAAAAAAATGTTTTCTTTTTGACCAAAAGAAAAATTTCCCAAAACCACAAAACCAAAAAAAAGGAAAAAAAGAAAATAAAAATAAAAAAAAACCCAAATTAAAATTTTTAAAAGAAATTTGTGTTTTTTAAAAAAAAATTTTATTAGCTTTTTTATTTAAAAATTACAAAAAAAAAAGGAAAGAAAGAAAGAAAGAAAATTTTAAAACAAAAAAAAAAAAAAAATTTTTTAACTGGCGCCTAGTCAAGCGCCTATCCGCCCGAAGGGTTTCCCGAAGGGGCATCGTCTATTTCCGCCACTCCCAGACATCATTGTCTCCAGTGGCAGATTTCAAAGTGTTGGGTGTTTTTGGAAGAATTTGCGCGTCTCATAGTGAAGTTTTGATCCAGAGTGTTATGTTTGATGTACATCTACGTGGGCGTCTGCTGGGAACAACTTTTATTGTGAGGTAGGTGGCTGATTCTTGTATTTTTTACTCATTTTGAAAAGGATGTTTTGAAACAGTCAATATTATCCCAACTAATAGGTGAAAGATGTGCGTTAAGTTTGCATTTGCCTTGGGCCCTATTGCATAGGATATTGGATTAAGAAAATCAATAATGATGTGATATATGTGTGTGTGTGTGTGTGTGTGTGTGTGTGTGTGTGTGTGTGTGTGTGTGTGTGTGTGTTGTGTGTGTGTGTGTGTGTGTGTGGTGTGTGTGTGTGTGTGTTGTGTGTTGTGTGTGCTATTATTTTTTATTCTTGTATATCGAGGATAATGGTATAAGCACTCTTGTACTTTTTTTACATCCAGTCCCCGTGTTTATGCAGTTTTGTGAATGTCAGCTGTTCCCACCGGCACACGATGGCATACTCTTACAAAAAGCGGAACAGGATTTAACGTTTGCGCAAGATGTTCTGCGTGCGTTCACACACGGGCCTCAATTTATAGTCTCAGCCGAAGGACTTTGGGGGAGAGTGGAGTCAGCACTGATGTTAACTCCAGGAGAAAAATCTCCTAGAACGGGAATCGAACCCAGATCGTCAACTTGCGAGCGCAATGTTCTGACCACTAGGCTATCCCGTCCGTGTGTGTGTGTGTGTGTGTGTGTGTGTGTGGTGTGTGTGTTGTGTGTGTGTGTGTGTGTGTATGTGTGTATGTGTGTATGTGTGTGTGTGTGTGTGTGTGTGTGTGTGTACGAGCTGGCCTTTATTTGATTACACACTGTTCCCTCTCTTTCGTGAATACTATGATTCAGAACGACGTTTATCCAAGCAGAAGATAATATCTGGGCAACGGCCCGTTTTACATAATAATAGACCTATATCAGTGACATATTGTAAGACTTGGGATCCGGTGCTCCAATCACTACAGAGGCGTCTCTGTCTCTGTCTCAGTCTGTCTGTCTGATTCAGTCTCTATATCTCTGTCTGTCTGTCTGTCTGTCTGTCTGTCTGTCTGTCTGTCTGTCTGTCTGTCTGTCTGTCTGTCTGTCTTCTTCTCTCTCTCTCTCTCTCTCTCTCTCTCTCTCTCTCTCTCTCTCTCTCTCTCTCTCTACTCTCTCTCTCTCTCTCTCTCTCTCTCTCTCTCTCTCTCTCTCTCTCTCTCTCTCTCTCTCTCTCTCTTGTTGTTGTTTTAATTCTGTGTCTGTTTTTCGTAGGCGATATTAAGTATGAGGAAAGTGCGTGCGTGCGTGCGTGCGTGCGTGCGTGCGTGCGTGCGCGCGTGCTTGTGTGTGTATGTATGTATGTATGTGTGCGCGTGTGTGAGTGGGTAAAATCCCTTTTAAAAATTGTAGTGTATTATACATCGGACGTAAAAGAAACTTTTTCTCTGACAACTTGAACTATGTCAGTCCATTGTAATTATATCATACTCATGTTTTCATGTTTCAAATGTACTAGCTTTTGTTGTTTTTCATTCTTCTTTTTTTTATCTACTCCAGAATGGGTATTGATTTATCTGACGATTTGTATACTTCTGCCGGAACGCTATGACTTGTGTCAAGTCAAAAGACCTAGCGTTATCTCACGCACAAGCAGTAAACATATTTCAGAAAGTTTTGAAAATCTTGTGGCTCAAATATTTAGACATAAGTATTATTAGAATGACCTTGACCTGGCAGCGCTGCTGCTACGAATGACTGAAGACATACACTACCTTGGAAAAAACTGTTGACCAACGTTTCTCTCGTGTGTCTGTGATAGCCATCTTAAACTAGGAATGGAGGACGAGGAGGACGAGGAGGAAGAGGAGAAGGATAATATTGTAATTCTTATCAAAAGTCCACCAGCTAACGTCCCAATTGCAAACAATAGCGTCTTGGACAACAACAAAAGTCATCAAAATTGCATCAATCGCTTCAAAGCTATGTTTTTGTTTTTTTTTAAATACTACTACTACTAATACTAATAATGATAAATAAAATAAAATAAAATTGCGTACACATTTATGTTGCTTCAAATGATTTATTACTAAAAATACAAAGTGAGTTTCCCTAATTGTTCTTGAAATATCAAACGTTATCGGTTTTGATCAGCTGTGCTACGACGTGCCAGACATATAATCCTAATTTATGATATATAAGATAGATAAGAACAGTGAGTGTACACACACGCACGCGCGCGCGCGCGCACATACATGCACGCAAACACACACAGGCACACTATAAAAGAATAAATAATAATAATGATAATAAACAAACACACCACGCTCGCGCGCGGAACGGATGACAAAATTTACAAAACTGCATACACACGGAAACTAGACATAAAAAAGCACATGAGTGCTTATTTCATTATCCTCGAAATAAAAGAATGTACAAACAAACAAACACACACACACACACATACGCACGCACGCACGCACACACACATGATATTATGATAATGATAATACTTATTTCCAAAGAAAACCCAGAAAGAAAGCGAAGGAAAGATGGAAAGAAGACAGTAATATATTTTTGTCTTTGATCGGCTACTCTCATTCCAATTCTTGAACACCTTTCAAAACTTATGATTATGCAGTGTATTTTATAATGTCATTTCGGAAATATAAAACACTTCTCCAGACGTTTCTGTTTTCACTATTAGTTTTGGAATCAAAGACAGGAATTAAAGACATTTTAACTTTTGCCTTTGTCGTAACTGTAAAGCATTCAGTTTTGTTTGTATGTTTCCTTCTTTGTCTGTTTGTTATTTTGTTTGTCTGTTTGATTGTTTGTCAGTTTGTTTGTAGAAAACTTATTAAAGTCAGGGTAAAATAACAACATACCAAATCTTGCCCACATTAGATGGATAGAAAGTCCCCAATATATTTAATACTTGTCACTTTCAGATGTAGACTAAATCAGTTCGAGAACAAATTTAAACTTTTTAAGAGTTCTGGTATAACCTAAATCAATTCTTGCTAAAATATAAATGATATCCTTTGTAAAAGATTTTTCAGTTAAGGGCGGATGTCCTGAAAATCGTTCAAAATGGCCTCATAGAAACCGATTGTGTAATTCTGCCAGAGCCCAGGTTGCAGTAGTAACACCATTATTATATATCACAGGGTTTTTTTTTCACTTTTGAAAATAACTGAAATGGTCGCCATTATTTGATTTGTCAGTTCATGCAGACCTTAAAAAAAATTAAAAGAAAAAAAATAGAAACACTTTCGAGACTATTTTGAGATGCCGCTGCATGTTTGCTAGTTGTTCATATCGTATCGGATCGTTCGTATCGTATGTCGCTTTGTGTAATTATATTATGGAATATATTTCAGAATTAAGTAATGTGATTTCGTCCCTCCATTTGATGCTGATGTGAACTTTGATTATAACTGGAAAAATGTCCTCCAGATGTGAACATACTCCTGCGATAGGGAATTGTTTTAGGATGTGTTTTTTTAACTTGTGATTTTAAGCGATGTTTAAAGTGAGTTCCAGATGCGTGCGCGCGTGCACGACCACACATACACGCGCGCGCGCACGCACACATACACACACACACGCGCGCGCGCGCGCGGCATTGCTCTCGTGAACTTCTCACCGGGTTCGAATCTCGTTGAAGAGGATATTTTCCCCTCTGGAGTTAATATCAGTACCGACTCCAGTCCTCCCAAAAGTCCTTCGGATGAGGCTATAAATCGAGGTGCAGTGTGCGAACACATGCACAACAACTTGCCCACACGTTAAAACCTGTTCTGCTTTTCGGAAGATTAAGCCATTGTGTGCCGATGGAAACGGATGACAAAATTTGCAAAACCACATTCACACGGGGATTGAATGTAAAAAACGCACTTCATTACTTATTCCACTATCCTCGAAAGAAAGGAACAAGATAAATAAAGAAATGAAGAAATCAAACACAGATTGTAATATATATATATATATATATATATATATATATATATATATATATATATATATATATATATATATATATATATATATATATATATATGTATATATATATATATTATTTTCCGCGTGTAACAGATGAGCACAATGACTTTTTTCATCCAGCCCTAACAAAATAAGTGAATAGATAAATAAATGACTAAATAAATGAATAATGATGTAAGCACATGCAATGTGTTTGAAAAATAAATTCAAGAGATAAAAAAGAAGAAACGAAGATCAAAGAGAGAGAAGAAGTAAGGAGAGATAGAGTTTTTTTCATTATTCTTTTATATCGAGGATAATGGGATAAGCACTCTTTTGAGTGAGAGAGAGAGAGAGAGAAAGACACACACAGACACACAGACACACAGACACGCACGCACACACACGCGCACACAACACACACACACACACACACACACACACACACACACACACCACACACACACACACGCACGCACGCACTTACACACACACACACACACACACACACACACACACACACACACACACACCAGGTTTTTTTTTTTGCATCTACCGCAAACTCACATTCTGTCATTGATTATTCAGAGCTTTAACCTGAAGCATCTTCGGCAAAGAAGTTCGTGTGCGTGTCTTCAGGTAATAATGTTCTCTCTATACAACTGTCATGCGTTTAGAAAGAACAACAAAATTAATACAAAACGGAAACAAAACTAGATCTATACATACACTCTTTCTTCATACCCCTCGTTCTGGCTGTGTGGGTGTGTATTGTTGTTGTTAACGTTGTTGTTGTTGTTGCCATTTTTGTTGTTTGAGCTTTTTGTTTGTAATGTCTGTTTCTAAACACATCGAATTTATGTATAAACGTAATGTATTGCCTGACGACACGCGTATGCGGTGGGCCATTGGTTACTAGTCTCCCCAAGTGTTACAACTCCTCTGCTATTCCCTCACACCCACCTTATCCCCACCCTCCCTCTCCCAGCCCTCTATCACACACACACACACACACACACACACACACACACACACACACACACACACACACACACACACACACACACACACACACACACGCACATACACACACACAAAACACACACGCACACACACACACACACACACACACACGCGCGCGCGCGCGCGCGCGCACACACACGCACACACACACACACGCACACACAGTCCTTCGGATGAGACTATAAACCGAGGCCCCGTATGCAAACGCACGCAGAACATCTTGCGCACACGTTAAATCCTGCTCCGATTTTCGTAAGAGTAGGCCATTGTGTGCGGTGGGAACGGATGACAAAATTTACAAAACTGCATAAACACGGGAACTTCATGTAAAAAAGCACATGATTACTTATTCCATTATCCTCGAAACAAAAGAATAGAATACGTACACACGCAGCGGGTATACATATATTATGTTAATGGCTTAAACGGTTATAACATGTAATGTTTTTCATATCGTGTCATTTATGTCCGTGGTGTGATTTCATGGTGTTCCACTACAGCTTATTTTTGCACATCCATTTCGCAGTACTCTTTATAAGCTTATGCTTGTTATATACCATTGCATAGGATGGTGCTTCGTTTTTCTGAGCGAACAAAAATTTTGTCTAAACCCTGTCCGTTGTGTGTGGACGTAATACCTAACCTACCGACCTAGTCTATTTCATCCGGGAAATTTATGTGGAGATTACAGTTGTGTTTGTTTTTGTTTTTCTCCATTCTCCATTTCCCTTCAACAGTTTAGAATTCAAATAATCCTTAGTCCTTTGGATGAGATTATAAACCAAGGTCCTGTGCGCGAACGCTCGCAGAACATCTTGCGCACACGTCAAAAACCCGTTCCGCCTTTCGGAAGAGTAGGGAATTTCGTGCTGGTAGGATCAGGAACGGATGACAAAATTTTTTTTTTTTTAAAGATTTATCAAAAAATGTATTCTAAAAATGCACATGCACACATTTCTATAAACGCCATACCCGAAGTCGGAATGTGGCTATCGTACATAAAATCGATCACATACGCATAATCTCAGGGGTGAATTTTTGCCAATGCAGCCGGTTTTGTCCATCACTTCAGTAGCCGCATTCCAACTTCAGGGATAGACAATTATATTCCTTGATTTACTCTCTGGTCCCACGAAGAAAATATCGAGTTAAACAAAACTTTTCTACACATTCTGAGGTTCGAAAGGGTCTTGAAAACTTTTTAATTTTCATCACTTCAAGTCAGTGCAAACTCTAATCTTTCACTTTTAACTTTCATCAGAAAAAATAAGTGCAAACTCTATTTTTTCCCTTTTAATTGTTATCACTAAAAAGCTAGTGCATACATATTTTCCCCCCTTAACTTTCATCACTAAAACTCAGTGCAAGCATATTCTTTTCCCCTTAATTTTCATCGCTAAAAGCCAGTGCAAACATACTCTTTCCCCTTAACTTTCATCGCTAAAAGCCAGTACAAACATATTGTTTTCCTCTAAATTTTCACCACCAAAGTCAGTGCAAGCATAATGTTTTCCTCTTAATTTTCATCACCAAAGTCAGTGCAAGCATATTGTTTTCTTCTTAACTTTCATCACCAAAGTCAGTGCAAACATATTCTTTTTCCCCTTAATTTTCATCACTAAAAGCCAGTACAAACATATTCTTTCCCTCTTAATTTTCAAAAGCCAATACAAACATATTCTTTCTCTCTTAATTTCCATCACTAAAAGTCAGTACGAACATATTCTTTCCCCATTAATTTCCATCACTAAAAGCCAGTACAAACATATTCTTTCTCTCTTAATTTCCATCACTAAAAGTCAGTGCGAACATAATTATTCTTTCCCCATTAATTTCCATCACTAAAGCCAGTACAAACATATTCTTTCCCCGTTAATTTTCATCACTGAAAGTCAGTGTAAACCCTGACCTTTCCCTCTTCCGGTTTTTATCCTCTTTCTCCTCTCGTTTCTTTTCTTCTTTTTTTTAATGCTTGTCACAAATAGAATGAATATCTGACTTTTTTATGATTAGGGTCTGGTGTGTATCAAGGGTCTCTTTGTTCGTAGTGGCCTGGGGTTTTGTCAGAATAAAATTATCGTCTGCCTCTTTGAATATATAAATCAAGGATATTAACGCTTTGCGCACGGGGCTGCTGTCTGTGTTGGCTGTTTGTGTTGTTTTTTTTTCTCTCCCTTTCTGATTCATTTTTACTGCTGTTTTCTCTGGCTGCCTGGCAGCTGTTGTGGGCAAAAGTAACTGGTGGAGCGCGACAAATTCCGCCTTTTGGTCTTGTGTGGTTTATGGCTTATGACAGAAACAGGGTTGGCATCAGTGTCTAGTTGTTGTTGTTGTTTTTTTGTAGGATTATTTTCTCTGTTTGTCACCACACTGTTTTCAGGGTGAAGGGTGTGTTTTGCAAAGGTGGAGGTGGGGGGTGGGAGGTTGGCGGTAAAAGTATCAGCCAATGAGAGAGATGGAAGAACGGATGAGAGGTTTGTGAGGGGTTGGTTCAGTTTTAAAAAATGAAAAAGGGAGGAGGGGGGGGGGGGTGTTGAATAGCGGGGCAGGATATTACTACACATGACGATAGAAGTGAATTGTTATGCAGAGATTAAACATCAGAAAACTAAACTGACCCGAACGATGGACTTTGACCTCAACGCCTTCCGTTTCTCCCCACCCCCACTTACCTTTCTTTTATTTGTTTCATTTCATTCTTTTATATCCAGGATAATGGGATAACCACTCCCGTGCTTTTTTACATCCAGTCCCCGTGTGTATGCAGTTTTGTAAATGTCATCTGTTCCCAACGGCACAAGACGGCCACTCTTACGAAAAGCGGAACAGGATTTAACGTGTGTGCAAGATATTCTGCGTGCGTTCACACACGGGGCCTCGGTTTATAGTCTCATCCGAAAGACTTTTGGGGGAGAGTGGAGTCAGCACTGATGTTAACTCGAGGAGAAAAATCTCCTCGAACGGGAATCGAACCCGGGTCGTCAAATTGCGAGCGCAATGTTCTGACCACTAGGCTATCCGTCCCCTTTATCGGTCCCCAGTCCCCCACCGTTAGTTCCAAGTCTTGGAGGGCGGAGGTGGATTAATAAACAGTAAGAACACAAAAAAAGTAAAACAAAGATAAAAAAAATAACTGGAACCTGAACTCGAGCCCATACCGTCAGTTGTGGCAGAAGTACATTCACATTTTTTGTTAACGATAATGCTAAACTTATGACTGTATAGGTCCTAAGATAACAATTGCTTCCGTCGGTACTGTACGTTAAAATGAAGACACATCACTTTTAAGTCACGGCAGATTTCCCTGCGTAAAATTCAGGCTGCTCTCCCCGGGGACAGCGCGTTGCCACAAGGTCAGCGCCACCCAATTTTTTTTTTCTTTTTCCTGTCTGCAATTGTATTTATTTTACTATCAGAGCGGCTTAAATTTTTTTAAATGTTTTTTAAAATATTTTTTATACCACTTTATGCCACAGGAGATTTCTCTGCGTGAAATTCGGGCTGCTCTCCCGGGGGAGAGCGCGTCGTCACAAGTGCAGCGCCATCCATTATTTTTCTACAGAAATTTGCCTTTAAAACATGTGTCGTTGTTATCTGAAAAGAATTGTCTCGGTGTTCTGACGCCATGCTTTTCAGCAGCCAAATGATTGATTTTGGTTTTGATGATGATGGAGCTCCCACACTGTAAGCTATCAGCTTGTTTACTTTATTTTGAATTTATTTTATTTTATTCTTTTTTATCGAGGATAATGGAATAAGCACTCATGTGTTGTTGTTTTTCATCCCCAGCTTGTGGAAGCTTCTGCTGGTTCTGTGCCCTTATGTTTCTTTTTCTGAATAAACAACTGTTTCAACTTACTAGATTAGTTCTTCAACACAATACAACGGTCTCCTGAAAACTAAATGAATGGGAGAAGGGGGGAAGAAGAAGAAAGAGAAGGAGAAAGAACGAACGAAAGAACGAACGAACGAATGAACGAACGAACGAAAGAAAGAAAGAAAGAAAGAAAGAAAGAAAGAAGGAAGGAAGGAAGGAAGGAAGGAAGGAAGGAAGGAAGGAAGAGAAGAAGAAAGAAAGAAAGAAGAAAAGAAAGAAAAGAAAGAAAGAAAGAAAAAGGACCCAAATCCTTAATGTCACAGAAAACAGTCGCACTGTAGGAGTCTTGCCGGCTGTGACCCAGTGCTGTGCCTGCCTATCCGATCATGTTTCTGAGAGCAGAAGAGAGAGGGAAGGAAGGAGGGAGGGAAGGAGGGAATGCAGGGCGGTCGATGGCTTTACACACTTCACTTCTTGTGAATAGAGCATAGTATTTATCTTCACTTACTTTCCCGGCGCGCTCTCTACACGGCCCAACGATCGTTAAGCTTACGTTTGACACCACAGCTGATGTAGTTCTCTGTGCGAATCGATCAAAATATGCAGTCAGCCTTAAGGTGAAGGTAAACCTAGTAGTAAGTCTCCCACAGGCTATATTGAATTTTTTTTGTTGTTGCGTCGTTGCGTTGCAGTACGGTGATTCGTGCTTGTATGATTTGAGTCGGTTTTTTATGTATATACTTGTGATTTCGTTTCTTGGCAGCTAGCCATGTTTTTTAGACTCTGGTAGTGTTGCAGATGAACCGCGAGTTTAAAGGGTGGGAACGGTACTGCGCGCACTGTCTCTCACCTTAAAAATCCTATGCGCAGGCCCAAGGACAAGTCCACGTCCCCCCCTCATCCTCCCTTTTTCCTACTATCCCCAAGCCCTGTAGCGATGGGAAAGGGGCGAATGCGGCAGGTGAAAGATGTCACTGGAAGCCGCAGTTCCAATCCTGCATGCAGGCGATTCAGGAGTATGGGTCGTCTGATTGTTGACCTGAGGATGACAACATCACCCGGCAGCACCCTGAATGACCAAGCAGCCCTCTTTAGGGATAGCACTGCTTGCTCCACACGGAGAGGGGCCTAGAAAAGGTGGCCTAACGAAAGCTCATCCTCATACCACCCAGTTGGCTAGCCGCGGTCAACGGGCATCTTTCCAAGCGGTCGAGCATCAACAAAGTCAAAATCAAGTGGCTCCACACCTGCCTTCAAAGGTGTGACAGGTCTCAAACTGGCGTGCTGGAACATCAGAACCATGCTAGATACAATAGATAGCAACCGTCCTGAACGACGCTCTGCTTTAGTTGCACACGAGCTCTCGCGACTAAATATCGACATCGCGGCTCTTAGTGAAGTCCGCTTCTCAGATGAAGGTAGTCTCAAAGAACACGGCGCCGGTTACACCTTATACTGGTCAGGCAAGCCCCAATCCGAACGACGCCTTTCAGGTGTAGGCTTCATGATCAAGAACACCATTGCCTCAAAGCTGGAGAACTTACCAACAGGTCATTCAGACCGTATCATCTCCATGCGTCTGCCACTGGAGAACAAGCAGCACATCACTCTCTTCAGTGTGTATTCCCCGACTCTTCAAGCAGACCCTGCAGACAAGAACAAATTCTACTGTGACCTGCGCAGCCTGGTAAGAAACACCCCTGCAGACGATAAGGTCATTATCCTTGGGGATTTCAATGCTAGAGTTGGCCGAGATTCAGAAGCCTGGAAGGGAGTTCTGGGGAAACATGGAGTTGGGAATTGCAATGACAACGGGCGTCTCCTGCTAGAGTTCTGCACTGAACTGCAGTTAATCATCACTAACACAATCTTCCAGCAGAAGGACAGTCTAAAAACAACCTGGATGCATCCTCGGTCCAAACATTGGCACCTCATAGACTACGTCTTAGTGCGCCAGAAAGACCAAAGTGATGTCTTGCACACCAGAGTGATGCCCAGTGCAGAATGCCACACAGACCACCGCCTCGTGCGATGCAACCTCAGCCTTCACATCAAGCCAAAGTCAAAGCGAGGAGGTCCCCCCAGAAAGAAACTCCAGGTTGGCAGCCTCAAGTCCGCTGAAGTGAAAGCTGAGCTACAGTCCAACCTCCAGTCAAAGCTGGAAGTCGAGGACTGCCCCTCTGACCCCTGTCCAGAAACGCTCTGGACCCGCCTAAAAACTGCCATCCTGCAGACCTCTGCAGAGGTCTTGGGCTTTTCCACTAAGAAGAACAAGGACTGGTTCGACGAAAATGACCAAGAAATACAAGATCTGCTGGCGAAGAAGAGAAGTGCCCACCAGGCTCACCTTGCACAACCATCTTGTCCAGCAAAGAAAGCTGCCTTTCGTCTTACATGCAGCATCCTCCAGCGCCAGCTTAGAGTTATCCAAAACGAGTGGTGGACTAACCTCGCCCAGAAAACTCAGCTCTGCGCTGACACAGGTGACTACAGAGGCTTCTACGAAGCTTTGAAGGCAGTCTATGGACCCTCTCACCAAGTGTTGAGTCCTTTGCGCAGCACTGACGGCCAGGCACTCCTCACAGACAAGATGTCCATATTGAACCGCTGGGCTGAACACTTTCAAACCCTCTTCAGCGCTGATCGCACTGTTGATGACGCAGTGATCCAACAGATCCCACAGCAACCAGTGAAAGAAGAACTGGACGAAGCCCCAACCCTGGAAGAGGTAACTAAAGCCATAGAACAACTGAAGAGTGGGAAGGCTGCAGGCGTCGACGGTATTCCACCAGAATTATGGAAAAACGGGGGGCAAACACTGCACTGCAAGCTCCATGAATTTTTTGTCTGCTGCTGGGAGCAGGGAAAGTTACCACAAAACCTTCGTGATGCAATCATAATCACCCTTTACAAAAACAAAGGGGAAAAATCAGATTGCTCCAACTACAGGGGATAACTCTTCTCTCCATCGCTGGCAAAATCCTTGCAAGAGTTCTCCTCAACAGACTAGTACCTGCTGTTGCAGAACACCACCTCCCTGAGAGCCAGTGCGGCTTCAGAGCTAACAGGGGTACCACCGACATGGTCTTCGTGCTCAGACAACTTCAAGAAAAGTGCCGCGAACAGAACAAGGGACTGTACATCACCTTCGTTGATTTAACCAAGGCATTTGACACTGTGAGCAGGAAGGGCCTGTGGCAGATCATGGAGCGTCTTGGCTGTCCCCCAAAGTTTCTCAACATGGTGATCCAGCTACATGAAGACCAGCGTGGCCAGGTCAGAAACAGCAACGACCTCTCAGAGCCTTTCCCAATCACAAACGGGGTGAAGCAGGGCTGCGTTCTTGCACCGACCCTCTTCACTATCTTCTTCAGCATGATGCTTCAGCGGGCCACAGAAGATCTTGATGACGAAGACGGAGTTTTCATACGCTACCGCACAGATGGCAGCCTATTCAACCTGCGGCGTCTTCAGGCCCACACCAAAACCCTGGAGCAACAAATTCGAGAGCTACTTTTTGCTGATGATGCTGCCCTTGTAGCCCACACAGAAACCGCCCTGCAGCATGTAACATCCTGTTTTGCAGAGGCAGCCCAGCTCTTCGGACTCGAAGTCAGCCTGAAGAAGACAGAGGTTCTCTACCAGCCCGCACCTCAGGTAGCGTACCACCCACCTCACATTACAATTGGTGAGACAGAACTGAAGACAGTCCAGCAGTTTACCTACCTGGGATGCACAATCTCCTCTGACGCAAAGATTGATAAAGATGTAGACAACAGACTGGCAAAGGCAAACAGTGCTTTTGGCAGACTCTACCACCGTGTCTGGAAAAACAAACACCTGAAGAAAGACACCAAGATCAGTGTCTACAGAGCCGTGGTACTGACCACCCTCCTGTACGGCTCTGAGTCATGGGTCACATACAGATACCACCTGCGAATTCTGGAACGCTTCCACCAACGCTGTCTCCGCTCCATCCTCGACATCCACTGGAGCGACTTCACCACGAATGCTGAGGT
>CM060335.1:50642373-50652373 GCA_030674155.1 Stramonita haemastoma
GAATGCATCTTGCACACGGGACCTTCGCTCATCATCTCATCCGAAAGACTTTCACTAAGACCATCACTCAAGGTCAAGTGGATGTGGTCAACTTCGGGCAAAATGAGGAATTAAATCTACACTTCTCGCTTTCTAGACCAGTGTCTCACCCTTAGACTGCCTATCCACAGTTGTTGATATTGTGGGAGGGAGGGAGGGATCTCCCTGGTGGTATCATCTTGTCTGAGATGGAGGGAGAGACGGCCCCTGATTGTATCATCTTATTGTTCCATATTTCTTGTTAGAAGCTAAGAAAGAGGAAGGAATTACCCTATTGGTATCTGTATGTTCATACTGGTATCCTCTTGTCCAAAATGTCTTGTAAGATAAAGGGGAAGTTGTCCACAATGGGACCTTGTCGTCCAAAATGCCTTGTGAGAGGGACGGCAGTGTCTTGTTATCCAACATTATGACAGAGAGAAGGGTGTCCCAAATGATGCCTTGTTGTGTACGCTGTCTCGTGAGAGGTAGATGGAGATGGTCTCTGTGACATCCTCTTGTTTGGAATACTTTGAAGAGGACTGCACTGCACCATAAACATCTTCTTATCTCAATTGTTATTTATTTACTTATTTATTTATTTATTTATTATTCTGTTATATCAAGGATAATGGAATAAGCACTCATGTGCTTTTTTTTTTTACATCCAGAGGGAGGCATGACCCCAGTGGTGTCTTATCCCCTGTCTTGTGAGAGGAGAGAAGGAAGGAAAATCCCAACGTTGTCTTGTTGTTCACAATGTCTTGTGAGAGGAGAGAAGGAAGGAAAATCCCAATGTTATCTTGTTGTTCACAATGTCTTGTGAGAGGAGAGAAGGAAGGAAAATCCCAACGTTATCTTGTTGTTCACAATATTATCTTGTTGTTCATAGCGTTATCGTGTTGTTCATAACGTTATCGTGTTGTTCACAAGGTTATCTTGTTGTTCTCAGCGTCTTATGAGAAAGGCAAAGGGTTTGGTAGTAGCATCCTATCCAAAACATCACGTGGGAAGGAGTGGGGGATGGTGGCCTAAGATGCACTCTCCTGTCCAAAAAATGCTGTGAGAAGGAGGAGGAATGTCCTCGGTGGTATTCTGTTGTCTAAAATTATCTTCTTAGAGAGGGAGGGTGTATCTTGTTTTAGGGGGGGGGGGATACAATAGCATTTTTTTTGTCCATGTGATGAAGAAGTGGAGGGAGAAGAAGGGAGTATTGTCTTCTTGTCTGGAATGTGAAGGAGTGAGGGACGTCCCCAGTTCTGTCTTGTTTATAAGTGAAGTCAAGTCAAAAACACTTTAATCATCCCTGCAGGGCAATGACAATTACACTACTGACAGGCATATTGATACGAATCATAATCAAAGACACAAAATAGCTACATTTCATATTTGTTCAGACATTATATGATAGCTTCAAATAAAAATGTCACAAATACACTCATACGCGCGCGCGCTCGCACACACGCAAACGCACACATACACACACACCAATGTTTTGGAATACTTTAATGTCTATAATACTATAATGTCTCAGATCAGGTGAGGTGAAGTGAGGCCAGGCTAGGTAATGGCATCATCTTGTCCAAAATGTCTCTTGACGAAGTTTCGATGAATGCATTTTCTGGAAGCCATAACTGTATAAAAGCTGTTCCTCTCGGGTGACAGATTGGAATGTTTTCTACAATAATTATCTGAACGTTGAGAGCAAAGTCTCTGTTTTCACAGCCCTTGTATCACAACGGAGCAAAACTGGTAAGCTAGAAGAAAGCTAGTTTGAAAAACCAACATGCTAAAAAAGGGAGGCACGAAAGGCGTGCACACGCACGCACGCACGCCACACACACACACACACACACACACACACACACACACACACACACACACACACACACCATGAATAATTAAAAGTGAGATGTTATCTCGAGTTAAAACAGATTACCACACTGTCAGTATGTCACAATACACTTTACAAAGAGTGACGTAGGAATTTGAAACTGGTAACGAAACAGAAAACTAAACACAGAAACAACAATAGCAAGAACAACGAATGTTCAGAATAATTAATGGTCTCCCCCCCCCAAAAAAAAAAAAACACGCGCGCACGCACACACACACACACACACACACACACACACACACACACACACACACACACACACACACACACACACACACACACACAAACAAACAAACAAACAAACAAACAAACAAACAGTAAACCAAAACAAACGAAAAAACACCTGACAACTCGGATTTCGGTTTCACTTTTTTTTTTAAAATTCAAGTCAGAGTTTTTTCTGGTTTGTTTTTTTTCAAAGGACATATATTTCAGAAGAAAACACTTGGCTCGCAGTGGGCCAAGAAAGCCTACAAGCGGAGGAATGCACATCATGGCAGGCAAGTTAAATGTCTTGTGCCAAGCGCCTATCAAGCCTCGTTAGTTTGCTGCGGCAGCCAATTGACTCTAATCATCTCCCTTGCCACTGATTGCCTCCCTTCTACCTACTGCGCCAATCATCTCTCGTTAGTAAGCCGCGCGCAGTGGCTTGCCCCTGGCTGCAAGTTTGATGGAAGGCAATGAAGGAATGGCGTCTGCCGAACATTCTTCAACTTTTCTCTTACGTTTTTTTGCTTTTGTTTTTGTCTGATTTTTTTAGGGGGGGGGGGGGGGGGGGGGGGGGTTTTATACATTTATATCTTCTTGTTAGCCCTGTGTCTATCTGTTTGTGGGCAGCATTTTTATAACTGTGATATGTAAAGGATATTCCTTTCCAACGACGGTACTGGAACTGGAACCATTCGTATCGGTCATTGGCCTTTCTAATGGATCAATACAGTAGCGTGAAGAGGGGGGGGGGGGGGGGGTCTGCTGCTGGGTAACAGCTTGCCCTCCATACTTACTTACCCAGGCTTTGCGCTCTAAAGACTAGAACACAACTCCATAGTCTTCCGAAACTGATGGGTCCCTACTACTATTTCCCTTTTACTGAAAGCAGCCGTAAGAACGGGGGAGGGGGGCTGTTGGTTTGGAGGGCAAACCATAAAGTGATTGATAGCTAAGAAACAAGACTTTGGGGGAAGGGAGGGAAGGTCAGCCCGAGAGAAGCAAGAAAGTCTTTCATGTTTTGCTAATTTAAGTGTAAGTGGATTTGTTTCAGGATGATGTGCTATTTTTTTTCTGACGAACACTAAAGGGGAAGTTACGCTTAGTCTAAATTCATGTCCTTGACCTTACGACTATAATTATTATGTCCGTGCAGAATCAGATCATTAAGAGAGAAAAAGACAGAACTCGTGTATATATATGAATGAATGAATGAATGAATGAATGAATGAATGAATGAATGAATGCGTTCAGTTTGACTGAAAATGGCATTTTGTGGGTACAATCTATGGATTATCAGAATTACTGCCGCTAAGAATGCAAATAGGACTTTTTAGAATCTTCTCTTCTCTCTTCTCTCTCTCTCTCTCTCTCTCTCTCTCTCTCTCTCTCTCTCTCTCTCTCTCTCTCTCTCAGTCTGAAGTCTCTCTCTCTCTTCTCTCTCTCTCTCTCTCTCTCTCTCTCTCTCTTCTTCTCTCTCTCTCTCTCTCTCTCTCTCTTCTCTCTCTCTCTCTCTTTCTCTCTCTCTCTTGTTTTTTTCCCCTCACATATATGTTACGCGTTTTCGGATGTATTTCATTAAAAAATATATTAACACACTTTGAAAAATGTTTTGTTTGGATATTTTCTGGGGCGTTACAGCGTAATGTTCTTTTATTTTTAATGGTGTTTTTTGTTCCTCATTCTTTTAATTCATAGTATTGTTTTAAAGTAAGAAATATTTGTGAAAATGTTTTGATATGTATTGGGCTGCTCTTTTCTCTGCTGTCTCCTCTCTATTTTAATGTATTTAATTTAACTAAAATATAATCAGTGTGTCTGTTTTGACTTTAATGATCGAGTCAGTTTGGGATTATGTGTTTGCTGAATATGTACCTCTCTCCTTTCTTTAAATCATAGCTTGAACTTTTGGTGGTGGTGGTAGTTTTGGTTTGGGTTGGGTTTGTTTTTTTTTTTTTTTGGGGGGGGGGAGTTACCTTGGTTGGAGGGGGGTGGTTGTTTTTTTGGGGGGGTTACTTTGGTTGGAGGGGAGGGTTTTTTTCTTCTTTTTTCGTTTGTTTTTAGGGGTTTTGTTGAATTAGTTGTCGTTGTTTTATTGTCCCTAATCAGGGCAAGGGCCGGATGAAAAAAGTATGTGGCTGCTCATCTGTAGCCCTTGAAGAATACAGATTCTTCATTCTTTCTGTCTCTCTGTCTCTGTCTCTCTGTCTCTGATTCTCTCTCTCTCTCTGTCTGTCTCTCTCTGTCTCTGTCTCTGTCTCTCTCTCTCTCTCTCTCTGTGTCTCTCTCTCTCTCTCTCTCTCCTCTCTCTCTCTCTCTATTCTCTCTCTCTCTCTCTCACACACACACACACACACACACACAAACACACAAAACACACACACACACACACACACACACACACACACACACACACACACACACACACACACACACACACACACACACACACACACACACACACACACATACACACACACGCGCGCATTTTCTGTGTAACATTCTACAGATGAAAGTTACGGCATAATACACTTCAGCCGCATATTCACGTGTCCTTCGTTACCAGTGATAGCTTGCAGTGTGTGCGCTTAAGTAAAAACGCTCTAAACACCCCCCCCCCCCCCCCCTCCACCCCACCACTGTTTCTGACTCTCCTACTGCTTCTAAAACCGTCATTATTTCACGTCAGAGCAGATGCGTAATATTACCTAAATGATATATCTGAAAAAGGGGAAGACAGTTTCGAAGGGTTAGGAGAGTAGGGGCCAGGAGTAGGGGCCAGAAGTAGGGGCCGTCTTTGCTCTTTTGCGAAACCTTGAGTGAAAATGAAGTTTGTGAAAGCGGCGTTCCCTGCCGCTGCTGTAACCACAAAGCGGTGCCTCGGAAAATGACAAGAGGTGCTTACCGAAGATGCCGCGAGTCTTAAAACGTTTTGCTGCCAGTTCCAGTTGCCGTGGATGGCTTTTATGTCCTCTCTTTATGGAAGCCGCTATTGTTATGGGAGAAAGAGTGAAAACCCTAAAGAGAGAGACAGACAGACAGACAGACAGACTCAGATAGAGAGAGAGAAAGACAGATAGACAGACAGAGATTGAGACGAAGACAGATATCACAGATGTGTGTGTTGTGTGTGTGTGTGTGTTGTGTGTGTGTGTGTGTGTGTGTGTGTGTGTGTGTGTGTGTGTGTGTGTGTTACCTGTGTGTGTGTGTGTGTGGTGTGTGGTGGTGGTGGGTTTTTTTTCCAGTTTCACATCCCTCAACTAAAATATTATACAGACGGGAAAGTATATAAGTTGTGTGTGTGTGTGTGTGTGCGAGCGTGTGTATGTGTGTGTGTGTGGTGTGTGTGTGTGAACATGGGTGTGTGTGTGTGTGAACATGGGTGTGTATGTGTTGTGCGTGTGTGTGTGTGTGTGTGTGTGCGTGTGTGTGTGTGTGTGTGTGTGTGAACATGAGTGTGTGTACGCTTGTCTGTATGCTTGTGCATGGATATGCATGTGTTTATGTGTAACTGCGTGTGTCTGTGTTCCTGTGCCTGTGCTGTGGTGTGTATGCACTATATGTATGTACGTCTGTGTCTGTATGTGCGTGCGTGCACGCGCATGCGTACGTGCGTGAATTCAGACCATGTTGTTTCTCAGTACCACTTGTGTAGCAGCAAAGAAAGCGGTATTGTAGCATCTCTTTCAGCGGTTGTTTCCCGAGGACTGATCCACAGATGGCGGATTAGGCCTGTGGCTTGCCTACGATACCGGAGCCATCAAACGTTTTAAGTGCCGGTATCTGTCCATACAAACCCTAGGGCTTGATGTTCGCCTTCCCACTGAGTGACTGCTGTGTAGAGTCAACCCCTGGCTATGATCACTGGATTCGGGGTCTTAACGTTGATGCACACACCAGTGTAGAATGCCAGATGTCTTGGGGATCAATCCCCGTTTGAACACAAGCTTCTCCCCTTCTATTAACTACACCACGAGTGTCGGGCTAGATGCTAGTATTTCAGAGAAAGCGTTAAACCGAAGTTCTGTGTGCAACATGCATTTAGTAGAATAAAAGATGCTCACGGAACCAAGAGATTGAGTGGGTCCGCGCACAATTCTGAAAGACACCTAGCCATTCTCATGGGGAAACAAATACACTTGCAGATAGGTGTTTTATAAATGACCCACTCTTCTCGGGAAGAGCATACCGAATTCCATGCGGAGAAATCTGCCGTAAGAGAAAGCTGTGTGCAATGCATTACAATAAAAGGTAACAGTAAAGGTGTCCCTTAGCCTGTGTGGTCGTAGGGGAGCGAGGCGTCAGAGACCTCAGCTTCTCTAGGGGCCAGCATGTTGAGGGCGGCGCCCATCTCCTCTCCCTCCCTGAACTGGGGAACTGTACTGTAGCCAAGGTGCGCAAACAGTCACCCATCCAATTGGCAACCAGGCTCGACACTGCTTAACCTTGGCTGGGGGAAAGCGAGTTCTCTGACCACGAAGCTATCCCGTCCCCCGCAGTAAATAGAATTTTGATATTGAACTCTTTCAAAGACATCAATGATGGTTTGTTTGTTTTTGTTATTTTTAATTTCCTCACTGATACTGTTCTGTCCAAAAACAAGGAGATTTTAGTATTGTTCTAACTGATGGCACAAAAGTGTGGACACTGGAGATTGAGGACAAGACCTTTGTTTCAGGCTTTCTTGTGTGGGTTACACAATCAGTTTGGCATTCTCCTGTGTGTGTGTGTGTGTGTGTGTGTGTGTGTGTGTGTGTGTGTGTGTGTGTGTGTGTGTGTGTGTGTGTGTGTGTGTGTGTGTGTGTGTGTGTGTGTGTGTAGTCTTCAATTTTACGTCCTTCCACATAAAGTGATACCGGATGTGTGTGTGTGTGTGTGTGTGTGTGTGTGTGTGGGTGTGTGTGTGTGTGTGTGTGTGTGTGTGTGTGTGTGTTGTGTGTGTGTGTGTGTGATGTGTGTGTGTGTGTGTGTGTGTGAGTGAGTGAGTGAGTGAGTGAGTGAGTGGTGTGTGTGTGTGTGTGTGTGTGTGTGTGTGTGTGTGTGTGTGTGTGTGTGTGTGTGTGTGTGTGTGTGTGTGTGTGTGTGTGTGTGAGTGAGTGAGTGAGTGAGTGAGTGTGTGTGATGATATGTAAGTATGCATACGCATGCGCGTGCGAATGTTCGTGTATGTGTGAGTATGTGGTTGGATGTATGTGTGTTTGTGGGTAGATGTGGGCATGTGTTCATGCTCTTATGCCATAAAAGGAAAGCGCTTGTGTCTGTTTTCGTTTTTTATTTCTCTTTCTTATCTCTATTTCCCTTTAGTTTGAGTTATACCTTTCTTTGATATATACTGTCTGGTTAATTGTAATACCAATGAATGAAATGCGGATGAATGATAGAGTAGTTGTCGTCATTGTTCTCAATTATTTACGCTGTTCAATAAGTATGCTCATCTGCTTCATGCTACATCATTGGTTTATATCTATTCGGTGATCGATTATTGTAGTCAGACATTCTGGGGACCTCTGTAATAATGTGTTTGCATATTATTTTGTAAATAGCGCTGAGATGAGATTTACTTTTTGTTGTTATAAATTGTTTGTACAATATGACAAACGGTCACAGTTTAAAATTGTGTATACACTATGAGAAAGTGTGATTAACCCTCTGTTTAAACATATATATATATAATTATATGTATGATTATATCATAATTATGTATTATGTATACATATATGTATAATTATATATATTATGTATATATTATATTAAATTATACATAAGAATATCAAGGATTTGGGTCATGCTGATCTTACAATCTGTCGTAGACACACGTGCATCAAAACAAGAAAACATGGGGGAATTGTAATATTAATTAAGACAGATGTATGTGTGTGTGTGCGTGCGTGCGTGAGTGTGTGTATGTGAGTGTATGTGTATGTGTGTGTGTGTCTTATGCACACACTATCACTCACACACGCATACATGCATGTGCACACACACACACACTGCTCACTTCGACATACACAGTTTAGAAGGTAAGCAAGATGGCAAGAAAAGAGAGAAGTGCTATTCTGGTAGGAATCAATACGAGGCAAGTCTGAAGATACATTCTGTGGACAGCGGGAACCAAACCCAGTTGGCATAATAATAATGAATAAAGTGAGGCCATAGCTAGGCCGAAAACAGCTGTAGCCTAAAATAACAACTGACCAGCAAGCCGTGGCAGGAAACCAATCAATAATCACATGCCTCTTCCCTGGCTAAGAACAGAGTAAGTTTCCAGTCAAACTGGATCACGTTCACAACACTTCTTCTTGTCTTTCTTTCTTTCTTTCTTTCTTTCTTCTTCTTCGTCTTCTTTTTCTCGTTTGCTGTAGGAACAGAAAATCGATAAATCAAAGAGAGACAGACAGCAAGAAAGACAGGCTGACGAGCAGTGGGATAAATGTATGAAAAGAAAAGAAAGAAAGAAAGACAGAAAGAAAGAAAGAAAGAAAGAAAGAAAGAAAGAAAGAAAGAAAGAAGAAAGAAAGAAAGAAAGAAAAAAGAAACAAAGAAAGAAAAGAAAGAAAGAAACAAAGAAAGAAAGAAGCAAACAAAGAAAGAAAGAAGGAAAAAAAGAAAAAAAACAAAGAAACAAAGAAAGACAGAAAGAAAAGGGACAGGGAGGTGTGTAAATAATGCACAAAGAAGCTTAGGGAAACAGGCAAAGGGCTTTCTCGCCCACAAGGTATGGATGAACATGGCGGACATTGGATAGAAGGAGGGAGAACTTTACTGGCTTTTCTGTTAAGAGCTGTGTTGATGTTGTCCGTGTCCCTCAGAACAACACATGAGGGGACCAGGAAGATCAGGACAAGGAGACGTGACTCCATGGCCTATAGTAGGCTGAATGCAGTGTAGTGTTGGGTCAAAAAACATGTCAGTCGTTTGTTCAAAGTTTGTGGACTTTTGTGTCATGGAAATACGTGTGGGCATGCGAGTACTCACGAATGCGCTCACAGTGGTACACACACACACGAAATCGCGCACACATACACACACGCTTTTTTGTTTGTTTTTATCTATACATATATTTTAATTTTGAGGCTGTTGAATCATGTTAGTTAAACAATGTTGGTGAAGTGTTTGTTTTTCTTTTTCCCTAGATAGATGGCTTGATGATAAGAAAAGCAAATTAATGCTTATTCAATGAACCATCTGGAAATTAAAAGTTTGACTTGACTTGACTTGACACTTACACACACACACAAATTTGACTTGACTTGACTTGACATACATACACGCGCACGCGCGCGCGCGCACACACTAACACACACACACACACACACACACACACACACACACACACCACAACACACCACACCACAACACAATACAACACAACACATCACACTCACACACACACACACGCGCGCGCACACACACACACACACACACACACACACACACACACACACACACACACACACACACACACACACACACACACACACACACACACACACACACACACACACAAAGTGGGTGGCATGCATGCATGCACATAAATACTCCCATGTTCGGAACAAACGATCTCACGCTTGTAAGCATTCCCACGTATGCCTGTGCGCATGTTTGCATAAGCTTGTACGTGTGTCAATGCAGAAACGCTTTTAAATTGAGAGAGGAATAGAGAGACCTTTCCCCATTCATTTTTTCATTTACTTTATTTTCTTTCTTGCCTGATTTCTTGTGTTCCATCTTCGACCTTCCTTTTTTTTGTCTTTTCACTCTTTTTTTCCTCCTTTTCATTCCTTCATTAATTTTCTTTCATTTTTTTCATGCTTTCTTTTCTTCATTTTCTGTTCTTTCTTGTACACGAGGTGCCTGTTTGTCATTCGGCTCTGTACT
>CM060335.1:50657373-50658624 GCA_030674155.1 Stramonita haemastoma
AAAACTTAAAACTGGAAATGCCCCTTCGACATTTTTCCTCTATTCCACTTAGGTATGTTTGGTTTGCTGTACATTCAAAGGTTTATTCTGATATAAGATTAAGCCTGACACACGATGTCTGTTTTCATTTCTCTTCAAAACCTTTTTTTTTTTAAACTGAGAATGTCAAACTTTGAAATGGATTATGGAAACATTTGGGGAGAGAGGGAGGGAGCGTTGTTTAATGTTTGGCACAGACAGCTGGTGAACTTAGGAACACTGTCGCGGTGGGGCTGTATGTAGACTTTCATTCCCTCACTCCTCTCCCTCCTCCCACCCCGCTCCCCATCTCCTCCCTTTTACATTGGCAGTCCTTTTTGCATTACTAAGTTAAGTTTCTCTCATTTTTCCCCTTTGAGTGTGCGAGAACTTCCCAAAGGCCTAGTGGTTAGAGCCTTGCTCTCCTGATCTGACGGCCCGGGTTTGAGGCACCGCGGAGGCGTCCCTTTTAGGGAAGTTTCTTCCTGGAATTAACATCAGTACTGACTCTGGGGACGGGATAGCTCAGTGGTCAGAGCACTCGCTTTCCCAAAGTTAAGTTAAGCAGCGTCGAGTGTGGTTGCCAGTTGGATGGGTGACCGTTTGCGCTCCTTGGCTTCAGTACAGTCTCCCCAGTTCTTCCAGCTGTAAATGGTACTTGCCCTCTTTAGGGTCAGTGAAGGTAAAGCAGCGAGAGAGAGATGGGCGCCGCCCTCAACATGCTGGCCCCCTAGAAAGCTGAGGTCTCTGATGCCTCGCTCTCCTACGACCACACAGGTTATGGGACCCTTTACCTTTCACTGACTTTACTCCCACATCCGCCTCCCCCCCAAAGAAAATTCTTTCAGGTGAGATTATAAATCAAGGCCCTGTGTGCGAATGCACTCATAACATTTTGTACACACGTTAAAAACTCGTTCCGCTTTTGGGAAGAAGAGTAGGCCATTTCCTACTGTAAGAACAGCTGACAATTTTGTTTTTTAAAACGCAAGTACACAAGTGTTATGTTTAAACACCATTCCCGAAATCGGGAATGCGGCTACCTTAATGGGGGTCAATACGATCGTATACGCCAAACCTCACGCTGGTGAACCTCAGCTGAGGAACGATGATGATGATGATGGTGATGGTGATGGTGATGATGATATGATGATGAATGAATGATAGAAGATATGATGAAGATGAAGATGATAATAATGAAAAAAATGATAATAATGATGATAAAAATTTTAT
>CM060335.1:50658724-50668724 GCA_030674155.1 Stramonita haemastoma
GGGGCCCAAAAATTGATTTTCCCCAAAAGGCACTTTTCTATCCTGAGCAGATTCACTATATCTATGAATGTTTTTAAATTAATTTGGGGAGAAACACCAAGTCTTAGCAGGGTAACAGCAACACGGAAACAATAAATATCCATGTCATTAACATTTTTTTTCTGTTTCAAAAATTTTTTAAAAATATGAATTATATATCTATACCCTTTTCTCGCTCTTGTATAGTTCCATTTCCATTCTTGAATAAACCATTCCACAAGTCTTTGTTTAAAGGCTCTCAAAAAAATTTACATCCCCTACTCCTTGCTGTAAGCAAACAATGCCATAACCAGTCTCACATAAGAATCTCTCCCCACTTTTGAAACCCAACAACAAATTTTACCACATCTGTCCAAATCAAATAACATAATGTATCTCAAAATAGGGTAATCTTTCATTACCCAAATTTGAACTAATTTTAGCCAGTATCTTACACAAGCAATATACGAATTAATGTACAACGGGAATCTTGCTAATTCTCCAAAAACCCAAACTTGTTTGGTGTCCCTCACTGGAACACCTAAGAATCTTTTACAAGCCATTAAGTGCACTTTTTCAATGGGGTCAAAACTATTAATGCCCCATACCTCAAAATGCTATAACAAATTGGTTGAATTTTATGTCAAAAATTTTAAAGAATACCCTCGCAGTCATTTCTTTGTATCTGTGAAAAACCCGTGTATTTGCATAACAGCTTTCTTTCCTTTAACTGCAAAAATGATTTGTACCCCTTTTAACACTAACCTTAGGGGTGAAATTAAAACCTAAATAAGAAATACTGTTCACTACTTCTAACCGCTTACCATTATAAAACCATTTCTCTTGTTGACCTAGAAACCCTCCTTTTCTAAAAATACCATGTTTTTTGGGCTTATCATTTTTTACACATAGTTTCATTTTATCACAACACATATGTAAGAAAAATCTAACTGAGTTTGAAGACCTCTGGGGGTGGTTGACAGCAAAGCCACATCATCTGCAAACAACAAAATGAGCAGTTCTGCAATATTAGGCAACATCTGAACACCATGTTTGCCCTTTTCCTCAACGTCATTAGCTAATTGATTAATAAACATTGAAAATAGAGTTGGGCTCAACACACAGCCCTGTCTAACTCCGGTTGGACATTCAAACAACTCAGTAAGCTGGGATCTTGAACGAACACATGATAGCAGTGAGTTGTACATTGCTGCGAGAGAAGCAAAAAATTTTCCTTTAACACCCTGACTATGTAAGCACTCTAGAAGTTTATCATGTTGCACTGAGTCAAAAGCCTTTCTAAAATCTACAAAGGCTATATACAACTTCCTACCTTTTTTACTTAAACATTGACAGAGACAGAGAGAGACAGAGAGAGAGAGAGGGGCGGGTTATTGTTAGATCATTTTTAATCAACTGAGAAAAAAATGAATGCAAAATTGAAATGTCCAGTTAATAATAGAACCACGCATAATACCATTCTTGTGAAAAAATCCAAACAAACAATCAACTACTACACAAATCTGAACCTGAACATTTCTCATAATTTTTTTTTTATTAGACACTTAAGTGGTGGTCTTTGGTGCTAGCCTTTGGATGAAACAATAAAGCAAGGTTCCGAGTGCAACAAATGCATGCATGACATTCAGGCACGTAGAAGAATCCACAGCAACAATTGAGCTGCTCCTGGCAAAATTCTGTGCAACAACTCATACTCATTTGGAAACATGAAGGCAGGATTTTCTTTAAATGTGTGGCGCTGCTCTTGTGGCGGCGCACTCTCCTAAGAAAGAGCATTTCAGATTTCCTTCCTGCTTTCTTTTAAATTTTATTTCTCTCTGCTCTTACACATAATTATATAGGGTTATCTTTTTAGAAAGAGGGGTCTTTTTTGTTTTGTTTTTGTTAGTTTGGAGGGATTTTTTTTTTTTTTTTTTTTTTTGGGGGGGGGGGTCTGTTTGTTTACTTTTCTTGCTTTTTTCTCCTTTTTTCTGTCTTTTTCCTCTGAAATGTTTTATTTCTTTCATTCTTGAAGTTGGAATGTGGCTACCTCAACGATGGAAAGAAACGGTCGTGACCAAAAAAAAATTACCATTGGGGAATCTTTGAGCTCAAGCAGCGGAATTTTTTTTTAATGTTATTCTTTCCAGACTCACTCTTTTATTTCTTGATTTTTATTCCTTTTCTTTTTGCTTTTTGATATTTTTTTTTTTTTTACAAGTTTCATGGGGAACTTTTTTTGGTCTTTTTTGTACTTTTTCCTTTGCTTATTTCTGTCATGATTAGTTTGTGTGGGTTTCATTTTGTCGCGTATGATAATTTTGTTTTTTCATTTGAGTTGATTTCATTTCAGTCTTATGTATCCAACATTATTAAGCATAAAAATTACGCTATCAGATTCTCCAATGAGACGTACACTTTTTGCCGCGCGTTGTGTTGTGTCCTAGAGTAAAAGAAAATAAATTATTCAGTTCATCTTGACACAGAAAATCGATTTTGCGAGGGAAGTCAGGGACGAGGGGATGTGGAAGGGGGATGGGGGGTGGTGTGTGTGTGGGGGGGGGGGAGGGGGCATGTATTTCTGCATGATGTGTGCACGCGGAAGATGCGTGTGATGTCAAAACACACAGCCTGAGCTTATGAAACCAAAACACACTTGGGTACAGACGCACGTCAGGTCAAATCGTAGCGACAGATTTTACTGGGATTAAAATGATTATTGTTTAGTTCTTCATAATCAGATGCATATGTAACGTGCCCATAAGCTCAGAGGATGCAACAGAAGCGATTTTAGACAGCAGATGTATACGCGCAAAAGAACCTCGTAATTTTGCATTTTGTTCGATTTAATTTTGTAAACAATAATATTATGTAAACGTAAATGGCTGTTGGTGGGGATTGTGTGCAATATATAATTAATTTTATGCACCACACACACACGCACATACACACCCACACAGTCACACACACACACACACACACACACACACACACACACACACACACACACACACACACACACACACACACACACACACACACACAAATGTGACGCTCCACCACGAAATGAGTCGCTTAGCACATTACCCAATTTTGCGCTAGGAGCCTTTAAAGGCAGGTGGGGGTCAAGTTGTCAATTTTGTGATTTTGATTGATTATTAAACTAGATCTGTTTATTTATCTTATAATGAAATATCAAGGTATCATTTTTATTCCTTTTGCTTTTAAATGTGTTTTGAAAATACCAAAGCACTCATTCTGACAACCTGTTACTAAAATAAACTTGCCCGTTTCTCATTTTGTCACATCCTGCAGTCTATCATTTCAATTTGTAATAATGTTGCACAGAATTGTCCGATTTTCAATCTGTTTTTTGTATTTGATTGCCACTTTATTGCACATTATAACATGTCAATAACTAAAAATTGACCTCATGTGCACTCCGTCTCATTATGTGGTGGAGCGTCACAAATATGTATAACTTCATGCAACACACACACACACACACACACACACACACACACACACACACAAACACACACACACACACACACACACACACACACACACAAACACAACACACACACACAAACACACACACACACACATTCACATTCACACATATCTACACACACAACATGCGCAAATACATTTCTGATAGTTACAATGCTATCCTATCCTAGTTCCTGCAATCTCCTCCATTCCCTGAAGGTCTTAAGCTATAGCCTCACATTTGACACCACATAATTATACAACTGCAACTCGCGGTCACTATGTTGAGGACACAGGTCAACTGGGAATAGGAGAGGTGTGGAGGGGAAGAAGAAGAAGAAGACAGGGGGGAGAGGGAGGAGGGGAAAGATGAAGACGAGAAAGGTGGGTGATTTGGGGGGAGGGGAGTGGGGGGTTAGGAAAGGGAGAGGGGAAAAAAAGAGACGTCATTACAGGTGACAACTGGGGCATATCGTTTCATGAGCCGACCTCCTAGAAAGTTGTTATGCAAAGGCACACTGCAGTTTATATAACTGGGGTAATATAGTGTCTGTTTGTTTGTTTGTTTGTTTGTCTGTTTGTTTGTGCATTTGTGTGTGTGGTTGTTTGTTTGACTGTCTGTGTGTTTCTTTTGCTTTCTATCTCTGCTTCCGTTTACACCATATGTACATACGCGCGCGCACACACAGACCCACACACACATACACACATTCACAAACACAAACACACACACATTCACACAGAAAAAGAGAGACAGACAAACAGAAAGAAAGACAGATAGATAGATAGATAGATAGATAGATAGATAGATAGATAGATAGATAGATAGATAGATAGATAGATAGATAGATAGATAGATAGATAGATAGATAGATAAATAGATAGATAGATAGATAGATAGATAGATAGATAGATAGATAGATAGATAGATAGATTGATTGATTGATTGATAGATGGATGGGTGGATGGGTGGATGGATGGATGGATGGATGGATGGATGGATGGATGGACGGACGGACGGACAGACGGACGAACAGACAGACAGGCAGACAGAAAGACAGGCAGACAGGCAGACAGGCAGATAGACAAACACAGAATCAGAGAGACAGACATAGACAGGAAAACAACACACAGACAGACAAACAAACAAAAAACAAGTCAAAGACAGCAAATCACATTATTTTGCACAATGTTCAACTTCACCACCCTTCACATATCCATTAGTCCCCGCAGACTGTGGGGGCACCACTGAAGATTTTGCAACCAGCTTCCTCCACTCCTCACGGTTGCAAATTAATGTCTCTAGTATAGGTGCTACAATTCCTGCCATATACTATATCCCTTACACTGAAAGGCTATGTGCATCACTGATCACTATGCACAGAGAGCCAACATTTGGTCACTGCGTTGGAGACATTGTCATAAGGACAGAAGGAAGGGAGTGGGGGGATGGGGGGATGGGGGATTGAGGTTGGGGGGTCAGGGGGAAGGGTGTAAGCAGAAGGTAGGGAGGAGTGGAAGAGGGGGGGTGGGTGGAGAAGCAGGGAGGACAAGAAGAAGAAATCATTGATAAAATTAATGACAGACGGCTGTCTAGGAGTGTGGCTCCTTTGAGGGGGGCTTGTTACATAAAGGTGTGGGGTGTGTTATTTGACACAACCTGGGCCCCCAACTTGAAGTCTGTCTGTTTGTAGAAGTTCGTTCGTTTGATTGTTTATTTGTTTCTCTGTCTCTGTCTTTCGCTCTCTGTGTGTCCGTGTGTCCGTGTGTCCGTTTGTCCGTGTGTCCGTTTGTCCGTGTGTGTGTGTGTGTGTGTGTGTGTGTGTGTGTGTGTGTGTGTGTGTGTGTGTGTGTGTGTGTGTGTGTGTGTGTGTGTGTGTGTGTGTGTGGTGTGTGTCTGCGTGCGTGTGCCTGCGTGCCTGCGTGTGTGCGTCTGTCTGCCTGCCTGCCTACCTGTCTGTCTGTCTGTCTGTCTGTCTGTCTGTCTGTGTCTCTCTGTCTCTGTCTCTGTCTCTGTCTCTCTCTCTCTCTGTCTTATCAGGCCAAGGATCAGGTGAAAAAAGTGTGTCAATGTCTATCTGTAAATCTTGAAAAATACACGTGTACAGTTCATTTATTTATTCACTCATTCTCTTTTTATTCTACCTCTCTTTCAGTCACGGCAAATCTCCCTGCGTGAAATTCGGGCTGCTCTTTCCTGGAAGAGCGCGTCACCACTAGAGCAGCGCCACCTTTTTTTTTTTTCTCTCTGGAACTGTATTTGTTTCCCTACCAGAGTGGCCTTTTTCTACAAAATTTTGCCAGGCTTCAACTCTCTTGTTGCCGTGGGTTCTTTTACGTGCGCCAAATAATTATGTGTAACACACGGGATCTCGGTTTATCGTGTCATCCGAAAGGCGTGTACACAGACCATCACTCATGGTCGAATAGATGGGGGGGGGGGGGGGGGGAGTTTTGAGCCCAAACAGGATTTGAACCACCGCACACTTCGACCCGGACTTTTCGCTTTCTAGATAGGCGTGTGACCTCTAGACCACCGATCCACAACCCACCACAACGGCCGGTCAGGTTGTTGAATACATTATCTGGTGGTGTGAGAATGTGGGTGGCGTGGTGGGGGGGGGGAGGGAAGGGGAGAGACTGAGAAAGGGAGTGAGGGGAATGACATTTGACATGAGAGTGGTTAAGAACGTTCGATTTCCATATCATGGCTCCATGAAGTCGTTGGTTTGAAATTCGGCGGCGTCTTTTGAACTAAAGATGGAGATTTTTTACCATCTTCAAAATCAACTATAAGCGCAGACCTACCAGTGCCTTAATTTCTTTTCGCTGTCTCTCTGTCTCTGTATCTCTGTATCTCTATATCTCTAACTCTCTCTAACTCTCCCCCCCCCCTCTCTCTCTCTCTCTCTCTCTCACTCTCTCTCTCTCTCTCTCTCTCTTCTCTCTCTCTCTCTCTCTCCTCTCTCTCTCTCTCTCTCTCTCTCTCTCTCTCTCTCTCTCCTCTCTCTGTAAGTGTGTACGTGTGTCTTTGTGTATACATACAGAAGATTAAATATGCACATTAAAGTTCCCGCCATTCATACCATCATTCGGTGAATAACGGAAACACGAACATTTCCTACCATACATCCTCCAAGACAGAATGCAGCTACCTTCATGGCAGACGAAAACATGGTTGCATAAGCAAAATCTCACCAGTTGAAATTGGTGAACCTGAGCTTGAGCCGAGAAACGAAATAAAACAAAAATAATGATAATGAGAAAGGGACGGATAGAGGCAGGCTTAAGCTTTATAAGACCCGGAGATATATCACACGTGTAGGCTCGTTCCCTTTATACAACAGGCATCATCCTCTTTAGGGGCTATGGCGTCTGTTGGCTGGTTATCTGGTTGGCTGGCTGGCTGGCTTAGTCAGCTTTAGGGATATAATATTGCATGCAGGGCTGTTAATTTATGCTTTTGTCTGTTTGTAGCCCTGTGGTTCGTTTTTGTGTTGTTTTGCTGTATCTTTTTTTTGGTCTGTGTCTGCATCTGTGTGTGTGTGTGTGTTTGGTGTGTGTGTATGTGTGTGTGTGTTTGTTTGTTTGTGTGTGTGTGTGTGTGTTGTCTGTGTGTGTGTTTGTTTGTTTGTGTGTGTGTGTGTGTGTTGTGTTTGTGTGTGTGTGTGTTGTCTGTGTGTGTGTCTGTCTGTGTGTCTGTCTGTGTGTCTGTCTCCGTCTCTGTTTCGATCTGTATGCCTCTGTCTCTGTCTCTCTGAAACACTCACACGCACACGCCCACACACACACATACACTTGTTGGATACAATCTCACACTGGAATTTTTTCAAACGAGTGGCCTGACATAGTTGCAAAAAAGCGGGCAAGACATGAAATGGGATTAATAGAACTGCACATTCCCTTATCTATACAAGAGGGATACCGTATATTAGAGCAAACAACATGGGGTAAGTTAAAATTAATCTGGTCAATTCAAGGGCCCGTCTTTAAAGAGTCGTCTGGCTACTGCCCATATTTCTTGTTATATGGCTCCTTTTCAAAAAATTTTTTTAGTTTTGTAACTGTAAGAAGGGTAGGTTCATTATATTTAAAAATGAAATGAAATGCATTCCTTACCAAATTTTGCAAACATGTCAGATGTCTATGTGGAGATCATATTTCAAACACTGATATCATATTAGAGTGCCCAAATGTAGAACCATTTTTACCCGCATTTTCTGAGCAGTCTCTGGAAAATGTATTTGAAAATTCAAAGTTTTGCCATTGTTGGATGTTTATTGCACAGCCCACTTGATTTTTTTATATATTTCAGATACATTATTATTGTTAAATGTTCCTACTTTGTTGAGTTTAGATTTTGCTCCTGTTTTTAAGACTATTATTTTTATCGCTTTTTCAATTTTTTTTCAAGCGTACAAAAATACCACCATTAATGCTATCTTTTAATGTTTTCTCTTTCCATCTCTTCCACTCACTTCCATAACTTCCATTACACTTTCCACTTTTCTCGTCTAATATCACTTGGAGTGAACAGACCTTAAATTGAAGACAACAACAACACATATACACACACACAGACACTGACACACACACAAACACACACACCACACATACACACGCACACACACACACATACACACGCACACACACACACTGACACACACACTGCTTCTCTATCTATTTGTATATATGTTTGTCTGTCTATCTGTCTCTCCCCTCCACCCCCGTCTCTCAGTCTCTTTCAATCACGCACATACACACACACAAACACATGCACGCATGTACAGACGCACGCACGTACAGACGCACGCACAGACAGACGAACACACACACACGCACGCACGCACGCACGCACGCACACACGCACGCACGCACGCACACACACACACACACACACACACACACACACACACACACACACACACAACACACACACACACACACACTGTATGTGGAAGGACGTAAAATTGAAGACACACACACGTTCAAGAGGATTTTCCCTCTGGAGTTAACATCAGTGCCGACTCCACTCCCTTCAAAATAATGTCCTTCGGATGAAACTATAAATCAAGATCACGTGTGCAAACGCACACAGAACATCATGCGCCCACGTTAAAACCCGTTTCGCTTTTGGGAAGAGTAGGCGACGCCATTGTGTGCCTGTGGGAACGGATGACAAAATTGATAAAACTAAATACACACAGGGGCTGGATGTAAAAAAAATACCACACGAGTCCTTATTCCATTATCCAAGAAATAGCAGAATTAAAGAAAGAAAAACAAAGAAAAACAAACACGTGTTCCCGCATGTATGCACACACTAACAAACGCACGCGCGTCATCATGAATCATATTTCCAGTTATTGTACAGTCATTTTTTTTTTCGTTCTTTTTTTCTCCCTTCCCCTATGTCTCGATTTCATGGAATGATGTCGCTATCACCAAGGCAACGCTCTGAGCGGGCGTTATCGGCAAGAAGTGATATTTCATTCTATGAATTGGGGATCGAATAAGGGGAGGGGAGGGGAGGATAGGGAAGAGGAGGCGAGGGGAGGGAAGGGGAGGGGCAAAGGAGGATTTGCGAGTGGGAGGAAGGTGGTGGTGGTGGTGTGGGTGGTGTGGTGGTGGTGGTGGTGGTGGTGGTGGTGGGTGGTGATGGTGGTGGTGGTGGTGGTGGTGATGGTGGTGTGGTGGTGGCGGCGGACGGCGGTGGCGACTGCAGTGGTGGTGATGGTAGTGTAATGGTGGTGGTGGTGGTGGTGGTGGTGGTGGTGGTGGTGGCGGTGGGTGGGGAGCGCCATGGGGGGGGGGGGGGGGGTCAATTAATGAATGATAGGAAAGGCCGAACTTCCTCTTTTTCAGTGGCAGATATGTGGCAGCAAAGGGAGGTTTAGGGAGGTAGGGAGGGAGGGAACAAAACTGCATACACACAGGTACTGGATGTGAAAAAAATCACACGATTGCTTATTCCATTATCCTCGAAATAAAAGAATAATAAAAATATAAATAAAATAAATAAGTACTCTAAAACAATCTACATTTAAGATATGTACTGTTGCAACTCTCTGTCACTCTCTTTTTAAAGTCAAAACAAATCATAATGTATGCACAATGTATTTTATGTACTTATTTTATTCTTGCATCTATTATTTCATTTCGAGGACGATGGAATAAGCACTCATGTGCTTTTTTATACATCCAGTCCCCTTGTGTATGCAGTTTTGTCAGTTTTGTCATCCGTTCCCACTTACACACAATGGCCTAATCTTCCGAAAAAAGTGGAACAGGCTTTTAACTTGCGGGCAAGATGTTCCGTGTGCGTTCGCGCACGGGACCTCGGTTTATAGTCTCATCTAAAGGATTTTTTGTTGTTCTTTTTTTTTTTTTTGGGGGGGGGGGGGGGGTGGAGTCGGAACTGATGTAAACTCCAGAGAAAAAAATCCTCTCGAACGAGATTGGAACCCACGCAAGCAGATCATGAGTGCAA
>CM060335.1:50696224-50703724 GCA_030674155.1 Stramonita haemastoma
ATACATGCATACATGCATACATGCATACATGCATACATACATACATACATACATACATACATACATACATACATACATACATACATACATACATACATGCACACATGCATACATGCATGGATACATACATACATACAGCAGGACAGACAGACAGACAAACATAACAAAGCACAAATGCACTCATACTGCAAACTACATACATACATACATACATACATACATACATACATACATACATACATACATACATACATACATACATACATACATACATGCATACATACATACATACATACATACATACTACATACATACATACATACATACATACATACATACATACATACATACAATACATACATACATACCTGCATGCACACACACACACATGCACGCACGCACGCACCCATACACCAACATACAGATAGACAGACAGACATACACACACATACACACACACACACACACACACAATATATATATATATATATAATATATATATATATATATATATATATATATATACATTACATATATATATATAATATATACATATATACATTACATACATACATACATACATACATACATACATACATACATAACATACATACATACATACATACATAACATACATACATACATACATACATACTACTACATATCATATACATACATACATACAGACATACATACATACATACATACTACATGCATACACACATACATACTACATGCATAAATACATAACATACATGCATGCATGCATGCATGCATGCATGCATGCATGCATGCATACATACATACATACATACATACATAACATACATACATACATACATACATTACTAATACATACATACATACATACATACATACTACTTACATGCAGACAGAAAGAAAGAAAAGAAAGAAAGAAAGAAAGAAAGAAAGAAAAGAAAGAAAGAAAGAAAAAGAAAGAAGAAATAATATGCATATGTATGTGCGTCTGAGCGCACGTGTGCGTGCGCATGTATATGTTATGAAACAATTATTTAATGGGATGTTAAAAATGGCTTCACCTTTTGTTAAGAAACCGGGACAACTCGTAAACCAATGCCAGACGAATTTATGCTTCACAATTTTTATTATCCCTCACTTTTTTCTTTAATTACACAGGGTTTTTTTCGTTGAGCGATTATCCTTATGTCATTGTTCTTTTCTTCTTCTTCTGTTCATTTTCTGCTGCTGCTGCGCTGCTCTTATTCCTGCCCCCTCCTACTCCTTCTCTTTTTCCTCTATCTTCTTCTTCTTTTCTTCTTCTTCTTCTTCTTCTTCTTTCTTCTTCTTCTTCTTCTTCTTCTTCTTCTTCTTCTTCTTCTTCTTCTTCTTCTTCTTCTTCTTCTTCTTTTCCTTCTTCTTCTTCTTCTTGTTCTTCTTCTTCTTCTTTTCTTCTTTCTTCTTCTTCTTCTTCTTCTTCTTCTTCTTCTTCTTCTTCTTCTTCTTCTTCTTCTTCTTCTTCTCTTCTTCTTCTTCTTTTCTTCTTCTTTCTTTCTTTCTTTCTTTCTTTCTTTCTTTCTTTTCTTTCTTTCTTTCTTTCTTGCATTCTTCTTCTTTGCACTCTTGTTTGCATTCTTTTTCTTCTTCTTTCTTCTTCTTCTTCTTCTTTCTTCTTCTTCTTCTTCTTCTTCTCTTTCTTCTTCTTCTTCTTCTTTCTTCTTCTTCTTCTTTCCTCCTTCTCCTCCTCCTCCTCCTCCTCCTCCCTCCTCCTCCTCTCCTCTCTCCTCCTCCTCCTCCTCCTTCTCTTCCTCCTCCTCCTCGTCTACGTGTATGTTCAGCGTCCTCTTCCTTCTTCTTTCTTCCCATCCTCCTTCTCTATTTATTATTAATTTCTTCCCCTCCTGTTTTTCCGACTCTTTTTCTGATTTATCTTCTCCCCCTCGTTCTGCCGTTTATTTGCTTCTTCCTGCTCCTCCTCTTCCTCCTCATTGTCCTTCTCCTCCTCTTCCTCCTCATTGTCCTTCTCCTCCTCTTCCTCCTCCTCATCTCTCTCCTCTTCCCTCTCCTCATTCTCCTTACTATCATTTGGCTTCTGATTCTCTTCACACTACTCTGTCGTTTTTGTTTTTTATTTGTTTTTTTTGTTTTTTTACTTTCGTCTTTCACTTCTTCTCCATCTCCCACATCTCCCACCTTCCCCTCCATGTTTTCCTTCCTCCTCCCGCCCCTCCTCCTCCTCCTCCTCCTCCTCCTCCTCCTCCTCCTCCCCTCCTCCTCCTCCTCCTCCTCTCCTCCCTGCCTCCTCCTTTCCTCCTTTCCTGTTTTCGTCTTCTTCTTTCTCTTCCACCTTCTCGAATCATTCATTACCTCAGGAACTGAGGTCGTCTGGGATGACTTTGCAGGACTGTGATAAGTTTTGTTTATTGCCACTTTCCGACCTCGCATATTCCTAAGAGATCCACAACACTGAGGAGGAAAAGAGGATAAAGAAAAAGTTTGTATCTAAAGCCAAGACTGAGATAGGGAGGGGTTGCAGGGGAGGGAGGCATATATTGTCCAAGCTTGGACAAGCATCACCTTGGACTGCAGCCAATAACTGCCCAGCATTGTCAGAATCCATCTCCTTTCGACCATTATGTAATAGCCGTCCTCCTTTCTAACCTGGGCATGTGAGATGTCGTTTGATGATTGTTGGTTGGTTGGGTGGATGATTGGTGGTTTGCGGGCGGTGTGGTTTTGATTGTTAGGCTGGTTTGTTTGTTGGGGTGGGGGTTAGGGGTGGGGGAGCTATGATTTGTTTGTTATGTTGGTTGGTCTGTTTGTGTGTCTGTGGTGTGTTCAGGTTTTGCCGTTTGTTTGCTTGTTTGTTCTCTGGTGGGGGAAGCCTATGAATGAAAAGCTGGGAAGAATTTGTATATGCTGCTGCTGTTGCTGTGTTGCTGCTGTTATGATGGTGATGGTGGTGATGATGATGATGATGATGATGATGATGATGATGATGATGATGATGATGAAGATGTGGTGATGATGGGTGATGATGATGATGATGATGATGATGATGGATGGATGATGTGTGTGTGATGTGGTGGTGGTGTGCTGCGTGAGCTGCTGGTAATGATGTGTGTCTGTCTGAGAGTGCTGTTTTCTTTCAACGCATGGTATGTTAGCTCTTCTTATTGCTTTGATGTTGTTGTTCTGTTCGTGTTTGCTTTGTTTTGTTTATGATTTTCTCCGTGTGAGCTGCTGCTGATCTGATGTGATGCTATATTGTTGTAAACGTCTGTGTTTAAGTATGCAGATGTTGTTTCTGATAGTTTTGTCGTTATTTTCTTCATATGATATAGTGTGCTTTTGATGTGATTTGTGGTTTGTTGTGTGTTTGTTTCGTGATGGACTTGATTGCGATATCAATGTGTGTGATGAGTTTATGTGTCTTTTCATTATGGTTTTTTTTTCTTTGCCAACGCTTTGTATTTAGTTCTTATTGTTTTGGTTTTGTTTTTTCTGTTTCGTTTTGCTTTTGTTTTTGTTTTTGTTTTTTCATCTGTGATGCTGCATGATCTTGTTTTGTTTATAACTGGTTTGAAGTCTGCGTTTTAAGTCTTTCAATGCTTTTTTCTGGAATTGTTTGTCGTTTTTTCCCTTCGTTATACATTTCCCAATTGTCCTTTCTTTTGATGTGATTTTTGTTTGTTTGTTTGTTGTTGCTTTGTTTCTGTAATTTACTTGTTTCTATATCATATTTGGTTTGGTTGGATGATTTGTTGGGTTTTTCCTCTTTTTTTATTTTGTGCTACTATTTCTGTTCTTGTTTCATTGCTTTGAGGGGGGTTGGGTCTTTCTTTTTTCTTCACAGAATCCTTGATGTCTGTAACTTTGTCCTTTCTGCAACTATTTTGTTCTTTCGCTTTAAGTACTTATTTTGTTCTGCATTTCCTTAACAGTCAATTCTTTGTGATGTTCCTTTCGTACCAGTATTATCGCTATGTTTCTTTTGTAGACTTGTTTCTGTTGTAGGTGGTAGTAGGTGGTATGGCGTGTGTTTATGTGTGTTTCGAAAGGGGGGTGGTGGGTGTGTGTGTGTATGTATGTGTGTGTGTGTGTGTGTGTGTGTGTGTGTGTGTGTGTGTGGTGTGTGTGTGTGTGTGTGTGTGTGTGTGTGTGTGTGTGTGTGTGTGCATGCGTGCATGTGTGTGTATGTGTATGTGTGTGTTTCTAGCTGTTTTTTTTTTCCCTTTCCACTTATATTTGTCTATGTCGCTGTATTTTCCCACAGATTTTTCCCCCCACATATTTTTGCCCACAGGTTTTTTTCCCCCTTATTTTCACATTCTGCGATTGTGCGTCTTCTTTTCTCTTCTGTCATTTTTCTGCTGGTGCTGTGTTTTATTCATGCTTTACTTTTTTCACAATTTTCCTGGTCCTGTTTGCAGCTTCCCCCCCCCTCCCCTGTTTATCTGGGGTTCTTCTCTTCAGTGTTGTGCTTCTTGCAATTCTTTCGTTCCAACGATGTTGTGTTCTTGTTTTTATAGAACCGCCATCGAAATCTTTGTGGTTTGAGTGCTGTTATGGTTGGGGTTTTTCATTGTAAAACTAATTTCCTTTGAATGGCTGCTCTGCTATAATTATCAGTTAGTGTGTTGGATTTTTTAAAAGTCGTTTTGTACTTCTGTCTTTCTACGGGTTTTTTTCCTTTGAATTATTTTTTCATTGTAGCTTTTAATTTGTTTTTTTTCCTGTATTTCAGTCGTATGATTTCTTTATTTTTTAGTGTGTGTTTCCCATATGTAGGTTTTCTATGTTAAGTTTTTATTTTCTTTTTTTGTATGGGGGTTCTTTCGATGGACACTCTCTGTCTCTCTCTGTCTGTCTCTGTCTTTCTTTCTCTTCTGTTTGTCGTCTGTCTGTCTGTTTCTCTGTCTCTGTGTCTGTCTGTCTCTGTCTGTCTCTCTCTGTCTCTGTCTGTCTCTGTTTCTGTCTGTCTGTCTGTCTCGTGTCTGTCTCTGTCCTCTCTCTGTCTCTCTCTTCTCTCTGTCTCTTCTCTGTTCTCTCTGTCTCTCTCTCTCTCTCTCTCTCTCTCCTCTCTCTCTCTCTCTCTCTCTCTCTCCTCTCTCTCTCTCTCTCTCTCTCTCTCTCTCTCTCCCTCCTCCTTCCTCCTACTTCCTGCCTTCCTAGTTCATTCACCTGCCTGTTTTCAAACAAGCCTGACAATATAATATTGTTTTTTTTCCCTCTCCACACTTTGATGACGTTTTTTTTTTACCTGTAGTGTTTACTTCTGGTGGACCGGTAATGGTATGCTAACATTGTCAACACTAGGATGGGTACAGGATGTTTCTTGTGCAATGTTATTTTGCCATATCGTATTAAAATCTGTTTTCATCTATGCATTTTTAAGGGTGGCGGAATAGCCTAAGTGGTTTGTACGTTGCGCTCATGATTTTGGGGCCGGGGTTCCAACCTCCACCAAGACACCGTTTAAAAGGATTTTCCCCCCTTAGAGTTAACATCAGTACTGCTCGATACTCCTGGAAGTCATTCTTATGAGATTTTAAACAGAAGCCCCGTGTGTGAACGTAGGTAAAACTTTTTTTTTTTTTGCGCACGTCATGAAAACCTATTCTACTTTTCGAAGGAGTATTGTCATTTGTGCCGCAAAAAAATGAATAAAGAAATAGAATAAATAAAATTGTATCCATACAGGTGTCAAGTTTGGATAGTTATCATCCCTGAAGATGGAGTCTAGCAGCCTTAATGGTGGGCAAGAAAGATTGTATACGCCAAAAAAAATCTTCACATTTTTAGTAAACTTCAGAGTTCTAGCTAAAAACGACCAAAAGGTAGTTTTGTTTTATTTCGAAGAGTTCGTTACGGGGTAGAATTTTTAAAACGCCTTTTGTAATTTGCATTTTTTTTTTTCGGGATGATGAAATAAGTCCTCATGTGCTTTTCTTAAATCTAGTTTCCGTGTGTATGCACTTTTGTAAATTTGTCATCCGTTCCCATCGGCACACAATGGCCGACTCTTCCGAAAAGCGGAATGGGCTTTAACGTGTGCGCTAGGTGTTCCGCGTGGAAATGCTAAATTGTGGCGCTCGCACCACGAAATGAAGTCCTTAGCACATTTTCCACTTTCCGCAGGAGCCATAAAGGCAGGTGGGGTGATTCTCGATTTTGAGATTTTGATTGATTATCAAACTATAGCACTTATTTTACCTTGTAGTGTAAATATCAAGGCATTTTAGTTTCTTTTGTCTCTAAAGGTGCATTTGACATAGCAAAGCATTATCCACTCCTATATGGTGCTTACTTATCAGTTTACTCATTTGACATTTCCTGCAGTCTATCATTGCAATTTGTGATAACTTTTGAAAGAATTGTCCGATTTTTAATCTGTTTTTGTATTGTATAGCCATTTTATTGCAGATTAAAAACGCGTTAATAACTAAAAATTGATCTCTGGTGCAAAGCGACTCCTTATGTGGTAGAGCGTCACAATTATGCGGTATGTCTGACTTCCCAGCACGGTTTGCTTTTGTTTGTCTGAAAAATGAATAGTCACGGCACTGTCACTGAATATGGGGGGCGGGATAGCCTGGTGGTCAGAGTGATGCGCTCGTGATCTGCTGGCCCGGGTTCAAATCTCGTTCAAGCGGATTTTTCTGTGAGGTTAACATCCGTGCTGACTCCAGTCTCCCTAAAAGTCCGTGGGATGAGACTATGAACCGAGGTCCTGAGTGCAAACGCACGCAGAACATCTTGCGCACACGTTAAAACCCGTTTCCCTTTTCGGAAGAGTGGGCCATTGTGTGCCGGTGGGAACGGGTGACATAATTGACAAAACTGCATACACACGGGGACTGGATGTAAAAAAGTACATAAGTGCCTATTCCATTATCTGCGAAATAAAAAGATAATATGTGTTTTGTTTTTTTAAGTTGAAGGTGTTTAATATTTAATGATACCGATATCTGTTTCAGTTTAAATGTAAGTGAGTGTTCATGTCAGATTTGAATTTGAACAGGTTGATATATCCCTGACAGGGCCTCTGTGATGGAAGGGGCATATAATCATGAAATAAAAATATAATATAGTCCTCTCCTTTCCTGTCTTTATAGTGAAGTTCTCCTTTGTACCTCTGCAGTCCTTTAGTGTATCAATATTGATTTTTTGACTTTCCTGTCTACCTATGTATCTGTCTGTCTGTCTTGTCTTTCTGTCTATTTTATTCATCTATGTCTGTATTATTATCTATCTATTCTATCTATCTATCTATCTATCTATCTATCTGTCTATCTATCTATCTATCTATCTATCTATCTATCTATCTATCTATTATGCTATACTATCTCTATTACTAGTCTTCTAGTCTACTGATCTATCTATCTGAATCTGTCTGTCTGTCTGTCTGTCTCTTTATCTGTCTATCTCTCTGGTTGTCTATATATGTCTGCATATCTGTCTATAAATCTATCGGTCTCTCTGCCTGTGTCTCTCTGTCTGCCTATTTAATCTATCTGT
>CM060335.1:50718724-50728724 GCA_030674155.1 Stramonita haemastoma
GTGTGTGTGTGTGTGTGTGTGTGTGTGCGCGTGCGCGTAACATAAGGCTGTGTGTGTGTGTGTGTGTGTGTGTGTGTGTGTGTGTGTGTGTGTAGGTGGTAACATAAGGCTCTGTGTGTGTGTGTGTGTGTGTCTGTGTGTGTGTGCCTGTGTGTGTGGGCGCTTGTGTGTGTATGTGCGTGTGTGCGTGTGTGCGTGTGTGTGTGTGTGTGTACATGTACATGTGAATGTAAAATGCATAGGCTGTACTATCAAGGTGTTCCATGCTAAAACAATCGAACACACACACACACACACACACACACACACACACACACACACACACACACACACACACACACGTGCTTAAAAAGAGACAGACAGACAGACAGACAGACAGACAAGAGACGACTGACAGGCAAACAGACAGACACAGGCAAACAGGAAAAAGACGACACCAAACACAGAGAAGCTTAAATTAATCAACAAAGGGCAGGAAACTCCCTCCCGAATCAGTGGCTCGATACTCGATCCCTCCCGGTTTAAAAATAGTACCAGGAAACACCTTCTTGACAAAGAATCCATTTAATACTAGCTTTCCCTTGCTTGGCCCCTACGCAATGAAACCGCCCCACTGAATCCTCGCATTTGATTGGCTCTCTGCCAGCTAGTCAGGCCCGCAGCTAAAAATAGTCGTATATATAGCCCCGGCCCGCTACGAAACCCCGATGCTCCTAGCGTAAATCACTAGTTCCGACCGGCACGTTAAACAGTGTGCATACACACTGCATACCCAGAAACTTTGATCCTGTCAGTCGTGCGTGAAAGAAACGGATTTGTAAAGAGCCATGGTGAAATTGACGATTTTAGTGTGTTGTTATTTGTGTGAGGGTGCTCTTTGAGTTGTGAAATAGAGGGGATTTACCTTGTCGATTTCACTTTTAGAAAAGTTTGAACTACTAAGAAATCTGTGTTTTGTGAAAGTGTTGCGAGCAAATATTTTGATATTGACATATGCGTGAGTGTATGTGTATATACAGCTTCAAATCTGCCTGATATCATCCTAAAACATTTTAAGAAGCAGATTTTCATGAAGTTTGTGACATACTGCATAAGTAGACTTTCTCAAATACATTGTTGACTTTCAGAATTTTTTTTTTTCAAAAAGAAAGACAACAAACTATTTTCCTCGGAGTTCCAACATTTCTCAACGTAAGAAAGCGTGAATCTATTTTTAGTTATTAAGTTGGCCTTTTTAAAACTGGTCATAAGACTTTCAATATTTTTTATTGTCTGCAACTATGCGAGGTTTAGCAGCCAGACTTTCCTCTGCACACAAAACAGCGAAAACTCCTGGAGAAAGCGAGAAAAAGATGAAGAAAAGCAAGAAATCTGAAGAAAAACAGCCGCAGTGGTAGTGGTGGGATGTCCTCGTCACTGTCCTCACCCTCGTTATCATCGGGGAGAGAGGTGGACAGGGAGGAGGGGGGAGGGGAGAAGTTCGTGCACTGTGCCCTGTTGGGGGACGGGATGGTGGGCAAGACGTGTCTGACCCTCCGCTACACCCAGCACCACTTCACTGACCACTACACCGCCACTGTCTTCGACAACTACCCTGGTCAGTTTCTGTACTGTGTGTGTGTGTGTGTGTGTGTGTGTGTGTGTGTGTGTGTGTGTGTGTGTGTGTGTGTGTGTGTTTGTGGGGTGGGGTGGGGGGAGGTTAGTGTGTGTGTGTGGTGTGTGTGTTTGTGTGTGTGTGTGTGAACGTTAAAGTCAAAATGTTATGTTTTACATGTATTTTACGTGTATATGTAATATGTATGTATATGTAATATGTATGTGTGTGTACATGTGTGTGTGTGTGTGGGGAGGGGGATAAATGTGTGTGTATTGTGTGTGTGTATGGGGGGAGGTTTGTGTGTGTGTGTGTGTGTGGTGTGGTGTGGGTGTGTGTGTGTGTGTGTGTGGTGTGTGTGTGTGTGTGGTTTCATATTTTATTCTTTTACATCGAGGGTGATGGAATAAGCACTCTTGTATTCTTTTTAATATGCAGTCCCCGTCTTGTGTATAGTTTTGAAAATGTTGTCATCCGTTCCCACCGGTACACAATGGCCTACTCTTCCGAAAAGCGGAACAGGATTTAACGTGTTCGCGAGATTTTCTGCGTGCGTTCGCACTCGGTACCTTGGTTTATAGTCTCATCCGATCGACTTTTGGGGGGGAGCAGAGTCGGCATGATGTTAAATCCACGGGAAAATATCCCTGGAACGAGATTCGAACCCGGGTCAGTAGATCACGAGCCAATGCGTTGTGCCAGCCAGGCAATCTTCTGTGTGTGTGTGTGTGTGTGTGTGTGTGTGTGTGTGTGTGTGTGTGTGTGTGTGTGCGCGCGCGCGTGCGTGTGTGTTGTTGTGTGTGCACGTGTGCGTGCATATGTGTGTATTTGCCTGTATGTTTCTGAATGCGCGTAAACATGTATGTAATCTCTCTCTCTCTCTCTCTCTCTCTCTCTCTCTCTCTCACTCTCTCTCTCTCTCTCTCTCTCTCTCTCTCTCTCTCTCTCTCTCTCTCTCTCTCTCTCTGACTCATAGTTTTATACATATTTTTTCGTGAAAAGAAAATATATAAATAGTAGACGGATTTTTCTTTCATAACTAATACAAAAATGAAATACAGTACAAACGTAAAATTCAGTCTCCCTAATTTCCTGTATTCATATTTAGAATCACTCAGCTAATCAAACCTACTTGTAACTCTTCTTCTTCCTTCAATTCGAACCTTCGAGATTCACTCGCTGTCAAGGAAGCGAGCCATCATACATACATACATACATACATACATACATGACATTTTTCACTAAAGGGCATAACCCCGAGGGTAAAAAACATTGCTGGAATTTCACCAATGTGACTAATCGCAAAAAAACGGTAGCGTTATAAGGTAATATGGCTGTAGGGGAGACCTAATAATCCTCTCAGACCTAAACGACCCTGTCCAGTTATGCGTGATCGTATTGATTGATTGATCGGACTCGACTGGTCGATTACGCTGTGTACACTATAGGTTTACCGCCTGGGTGAGTTTTGCTTGGAAAGTAAGAACCCTCGAGGCATTGTAGTTCTGTGGGTTTGTCTGTTCCATACCATAACGCTTTGAAGATTTTTGTTGGAGAAAGATTATTGGCTTAGCATTAATCTCTTTTTTTTTTCATCCTAGATCTTCAGTTTTTGTTGTTTGTTGTTGTTGTTGGCACGTTCCCCAGCTTAACTAGCCTAGGGGTCACACAAAATGTGCATTCTGTCTCACTCATATTTCATGGCAATCACTGAGATGTGAGTGGCCTTTACATTGGATGAGAAGTGGGTGCATGCATGGCTCTTCTTAAGTGCCTCGCCATAATTATACTAAGCAGCTACTTTCCACTTCGGAGGAACCCTCATTTCATTCTCTTCTTCAAGTACCTCCTCGCCATAATTATAGGCAAGCCATTTTCACTTCGGAGGAACTTTAGTTTTCATTCGCTTTTAAGTACCTACTCGCCATATAGGCAGCCATTTTCGTCTTCAGAGGAACATTCAACTTTCATTCTACTCTTGCCCTTTCCATACCATGTTGATATATTGTCTGTTATCTCAAGGTTCTGTGTTTGTGTCTTTTTTTCCTCTGCTGTATTTTCCATTATAGATGCTTGCAATAACAGTTTGATGAGCAAAATACAATACTTATTTCGAAAAGCTAATGCATCTCTTCACCTTCAAACACCATCCCCTTTTCTAAAGTCCAAACTAGCCAGATATAAGGCAACAGGTAAATCAAAGCCATCAACATCGATAACCACCGCATTTTCCCGGAAAGAAACAACAAACTAGCAAACTAGCAAAACCAGACAAAAATCTTTTATATAACACACAACACATACACATACATACACACAGACACACACACACAGACACATACACATACACAACAGACAGACAGACACACAGGCAGACAGACAGACAGACACACAACAACAACACACACACACACACACACACACCACACACACACACACACACACACACACACCACACACAACACACACACGTAATACCTCTTGGAAAAGGTAAATGTATTGCTTATTCAATATTTCAACTGGACAGTTTTAAAAATGACTCTCTCTCTCCTCTCTCCCCTCCCTCCCCTCTCTCTCTCTCGCTCCTCCCTCTCCCTCCCTCCTCCTCCTCCTCCCCCTCCCCCCCTCCCCCTCCTCCCTCCCCCCTCCCCCTACCTCCCCCCCTCTCTCTCCTCCTCTCCCCTTTTTCCCCCCTCGTGTCCAATTACTCACTTTTAGTCACGCACACACACGTACATTTATAAACCATGACTGGCATTCTTCAGAATGGTTCCCCCTATAAAAAGAAAAGTCTGGCACGATTGTAGTCGCTTGGGTGGGTGTCTTGATAACTTCACCTAGACACAGGTGTTCTGGGTATGTGACGATGATGATGGGGTGTATGAACAGTATACGGGTCGATGGTATTGGCAACAAACAACATTGGGGCTTTGGGGAGTGTTTCTATTGGGCTTAGGCCTAGAGCACTGGCCACCGCTTGATCGGGCTGTGCCGTGTCGTGTTGGAATGTTGAGTGGAATTCCTTTTTTTCTTTTCTTTTCCTTCTTTTCCTTTTTGTGGGTCCTTACAGTCGAAGTCGTTTGGGTTCTTTCGCTTTCAATCAACTTCTTCTTTTTTTCTTTTTTACCTTACGATTTGAGTTGTTGCTATGTATAGAATGTTGTATAGTTTTTTGTGGTGGTAGTGGTAGGGTGGGTACTGTTTTTTTATGGGTGGGCAGGGTGTTTTCTTTTCTTTTTTGCTATCGATCTTCCGGGGCGGGTTTTTGTGTGAGAGCTCTGCCAATTCTCTCTCTCTCATCTCTCTCTCTCTCTCTCTCTCTCTCTCTCTCTCTCTCTCAAATTCAAACGCTCATCACAGAAAGACGATAGACATCATTTTGTATTGCACGAAGAGAATATAAAAATATGCTTATAAGAAAGAAAAAGGAATTCAATGACTTACATTTTAAAAGAACTACTGAAAGCCATAAAGAGTCCGACAAACTTTTGGGAAACTATAAGAAAAATATCACGTAAAAAGATCTCAGCCAAAAAATACAATATCTACAAGTCAGTGGTTCGATCATTTCAAAGAAGTATTAGAAAAGGATGTGACTGAGTCAGTTGATACTGAAGACGTAGGGGAGGGAGATGCATTGTTAGATAGCCCTATAACAGTACAGGAAATAATGGTAGCAGTTGGAAAAATAAAAAACGGTAAATCAGCAGGTCCTGATGGCTTGATAGGTGAGTTTTTCAAATATTCAGGTGAATCTGTGTTAAAATTTTTAGTGAAGTTATTTAACCATTTGTTTGATAACGGCATCTATCCAGAGGATGGGTGGAATCCATCATTCTGCCTCTGTTTAAGAAAGGAAATGTAAATGACACAAACAATTATCGAGGAATATCTCTGTGTAATATAGCGAGTAAGATATATAGTTCAGTTGTTAATAATAGACTACAAGAATGGGTAATGGCACATAATATTACAGGCGAATACCAAGCTGGATTCAAGAAGGATTATAGCACAGTAGATCATATGTTTACTTTGTTAGCTGCTGTTCAAAAGCAATTTGCACATAACCATAAATTATATGTTGCTTTTGTAGATTTTCAAAAAGCTTTTGATTCTGTTTCTAGAAATTTGTTATGGCCTATTTTATTAAAAAAATGGAGTTAGAGGAAAACTACACAGATGTATACAAAGTATGTATAGAGAAGTAAGGGCTAGAGTGAGAAATGGAGCAACATTATCTGACTTTGTGAATTGTACAAGGGTGTAAAGCAAGGAGATGTGTGTAGTCCAATATTGTTTTCATTATTTGTCAATGATCTTGCCTTAGAAAATTATTGAAAATGGAAAGCATGGAGTCTCTTTTGATGTGATAGAATTATTTGTGTTACTTTTTGCTGATGATATTATTTTGATATCAACAACTGTCGTAGGCTTACAAAGACAGATGAACAGTTTGTATCATGCAGCAACGAGATTGGAGTTAAAGGTAAATATGGAGAAAACAAATATTATTGTCTTTCGTAAGGGGGGATAATCTAGCCAGTCATGAGCATTGGAAATACAACTCTGAAATTGTTAAAGTAGTAAATGCCTATAAATATCTTGGAATATTTTTTTCAACTAGACTAAGTTTTACTTTTGCATGCCAGGATTTAATGAATAGAGCAAAAAGAGCAGTACTTGTTATTCTCAAAGTTATTTATAGACTAGAATTGCAGTTCATTAAAAGTATTTGTAAAATTGTTCGATTCTCAGGTTCAATCTATTTTACAGTATGGTGCCGAAATATGGGCTTTCGAAAACGGAAATCAGATTGAAAGGCTTCATTTGTTTGCCATGAAACGTTTTATGAATGTTGACAATCGAACTCCTAATGATCTTATTTATGGAGAAGTCGGAAGATACCCAATATATCTTAATTCTTATGTGAAATGTATTACGTACTGGCTTAGGATAATGAGACTAGAAAATCATAGACTGCCAAGCAGAGCTTATAAGATGCTTTACAATCTGGATATTAACGGTAAAAGACTTGGGCTACAAATGTGCGGATTTGTCTAAGTACTTATGGATTTGCATATGTTTGGGATAATCAGGTGTTGGGGATGTTGGGAGCTTTATCAAATGTTTCAAACAAAGAATCATTGACTGCAGGTGGCAGGACTGGCATGACCATGTAGAAAACAGTAGTAGATTTAGGAATATAGTATGTTTTAAAGTTACAAATAGTGCTGAACCATATACCGAAATTGAAATGAACAGATATGTTAAAAGTGCTTTGACAAAATTTAGATTTGGTGTATCAGCTATTGCAAGTCATCGTTTTAGATACAACAGGTTAAACGGATAAAACGATTTGCCGTCTATGCCATAACTCAGAAGAAAATGAAATACACTTTGTGTTATGTTGTCCTGTTCTTTATGACCTGAGGATCAAATATATCCAACCAAAATATTATAAAGATCCGTGTCGTTTCCGGTTCAACGTACTTATGGCATCAAAAAATGAAAATGTGTTGAACAACTTGGCATTGTACATTTATAAAGCCTTAAAACGACTGGATGCTGCTATGTCGTAAGGTATTACATGAATATGATATGATTTGGTGTTATATTTTCTGATTGAAAATGCAATGATTTACATTGGTATGTAAATGATCACCCCTTCAGTTGGGGGCTATGGCCTAATCTGAATAAACATTTCGTATTCGTATTCGTATTCGTATTCGTATTCTCTCTCCTCTCTCTCTCCATCTCCTCTCTCTCCTCTCCTCTCTCTCTCTCTCCATCTTCCTCTCTCCTCTCACATCTCTCTCTCTCTCATCTCATCTCTCTCTCTCCTCTCTGTGTGCGTGCGTGCGTGCGTGCGAACATGCGTGCGTGCGTGTATATGTGTGTGAAAGTGCCATGCATGCATACATGCGCCACACTCATACCTTATAGACTTGCAAAGGTACATACACTGCTGCATACACTCACGCTATCAACCACGTGTATGTATGTGCCCTTTTGTCTTTGTTTGGGAGGGAGGGGGTGTACGGAGGGACGGAGGATGTCTTTCAATAAAAACCAAAGAACCCCCCCCCCCCCCCCCCCCCCCCCCGAAAAGCAAAAAAAAAAAATCAACAGAAAAAAGAAACAATAAAAACAAAAGTTTTGTATCCCCTCCCCAACCTCCTACTCTTCCCCTCCTGGAAATTTTCAAAGTTTGTTACGTAGCCTTCTTTATTTCTTTATTTCTTTCTTTCTTTTTTCTGATTCTAGAAATAGAATGGTCTAGTAACATTTGAAGACAACACGATCTCTCTCTCTCTCTCTTGAGAGGAGCTGTAGGCAAACTTTTCTTCGTTTTTGATCCAAAAACAAAAACCCAAACCCCGTGTGTTGTTTACAAGGTGGTCATTTTGTTCTAATCAAGTCAAGTCAAGTCAAGTCAAAATTTTATTTTCAGATGGTACATTGAGTAAGCATCGATTTGCTTTTTTTCATCAAGCCATCTATCTAAGGATAAAAAACAACAAAAAAAACAGAACATCAAGAAAAATTTTTAAAAATTCTAAAGATATGTGTGTGTGTGTGTGTGTGTGTGTGTGTGTGTGTGTGTGTGTGTGTGTGTGTGTGTGTGTGTGTTACAGCTCCGGTGTCTGTGGGCGAGAAACCGTTTACCATCAGTGTCTTTGACTCCGCTGGACAGGTACGTTATACATTAACTTTTCTGTCTGTCTGTCTGTCTGCCTGCCTGCCTGTCTGTCTGTCTGTCTGTCTGTCTGTCTGTCTGTCTGTCTGTCTGTCTGTTTTGGCTGTCTATAGTTTTGTTTCTGTCTGCCTGTTCTAACTGTTTTATGTCTCTGTGTTTTATCTTGATCACCCTGACGGTCGGTCCATCTGTCTGTCTGTCTGTCTGTCTCACACCTCTCTCTCTCTCTCTCTTTTCTCTCTCCTCTTTTCTCTCTCTCTCTCTCATAAAATAAGATTAAAATCATTTCATTTCAGTTCAGCACAGCTCAAATGAATTCAACCCAGAGAGAGAGAGAGGAAGAGAGAAGAGAGAGAGAGAAGAGAAGAGAGAGAGAGAGAGAGAGAGAGAGAGAGAGACAGACAGACAGACAGACAGACAGACAGACAGACAGACAGACAGACAGACAGACAGACAGACAGACAGACAGACAGACAGGGGCATAGAGTTATTGGCGATGTTTTTCCTCGGGTTTCTTCTTTTGTGTGCGGGTATCTTGTTGCCATTAGCCAAGATCTTTCACTAAGGTAAGAAAGCCGTCGTGATTTATGGATTTTGTCAGCACACACACACGTACGCACACACACAGACACACAGACACACAGACACACACACACACACACACACACAAACACACACGCGCACACACACATGCACACACACACACACACACACACACACACACACACACACACACACACACAACACACACACACACACACGCACACATACACACACACACGCAGACACACGCACATACACACACACACACACACAACCAACACACACCACACACACACACACACACACACACACACACACACACACATAAACATACATTTCTATCTAGGTAGCAGCAGACCCACCTCACCTTCCACAGAGAAAAGCTGTTAGGGAAAAGCCAAGCAATTGTCCTCTGTTTTTTTTCTTTCGCTAGGCACTAACACTTTATCGCCCAAGAAATGACGCTTTTATGTTCTCTCTTGTGTCTCTGTCTCTTTCTGTATGTCTGTCTGTCTGTCTGTCTCTTTAAAACACACACACACACACAAGCATACACGCACGCGCGCGCACGCACGCACGCAACACCAACACACACACACACTCCCTCTCTCTCTCCTCTCTCTCTCTCTCATCTCCTCTCTCTCTCTCTTCCTCTCTCTCTCCCAAGAAATTACATGCTTTTTCTCCCCGGCCCGGCCTCTCTCTCTCTCTCCCTCTCTTTCTCTCTTTCTGTCTCTCATCATCATCATCATCATCATCATCATCATCATCATCATCGTCGTCGTCGTTGTCGTCGTCGTCATCATCGTCGTCATCATCGTCATCATCATCGTCATCATCGTCATCATCATCGTCGTCGTCATCGTCATCGTCATCATCATCATCATCATATTTCTCTCTCTCTCTCTCTCTCTCTCTCTCTCTCTCTCTCTCCTCTCTCTCTCTCACTCTTCTCTCTCTCTCTCTCTCTCCTCTCTCTCTCTCTCTCTCTCTCTTTCCTTCCCCGCCCCCCCCCCCCCCCGTCCCCCTCCCCTGCCCTAAATGCGTGGGCAAACCTCCTCAATAATACGGGGGGTTTGCCACTTACCTTCCACGTCTTGGTCAATGTTTCCATAAATAACAATCTTTATCCTCCCCACTAGCTACGTCTAATCTAACCTAGGTTA
>CM060335.1:50736224-50758724 GCA_030674155.1 Stramonita haemastoma
CAGCCACACACACAAACGCGCCGCACACACACAACAAACTACCCCCCCACACCACGTGCCGCGCGCGCGCCTAAGTACAAACTCTCCATCTATCACAACGTGTTGTTAAATCAGGGCCTAGCACTGATACCTATGGGGGGTCACACTCACAAAAACGACCCCGGGGATGGAAGAGCAAATGGCTGTATCATTAGTGCTAATAGCTAGCTATACACTTGAACATGGGGGTTGGTGACACCTTGTGGTGACTATTTTTATGGTATGTGTGTAGTGGTTGTGTAGTGGTTGGTTGTGTGAGGGGGTTTTTGTTAGTGTGGTTGGTTGGGATGTAATGTTTGTGTTGTGTTGGGTTGTGTTTTGTTTTTTGTTTTTGTTTTGTGGTGTGTGCGAATTGTTGTTGAGTGTGTGTGTGTGTGTGTTGTGTGTGTGTGTGTGTGTGTGTGTGTGTGTTTGTGAGTGTTTTGTGTTTGTAGTGTTTGGGGTTGTGTTGTGTGGTGTGTGTGCGTATGTGGTGTTGTGTGTGTGTGTTTGTTTTTGGCGCCTCCTTCGTCCTCATTAGAGTATATGAAAGCCTGTTGTTTGTTTGTCGTGCGTCAATGCGTCTGTCCAGTCTGTGTTTCTGTGTTTTTCTGTCTTCTGTCTACTCTCCTGAGTCTGTTTATCTGTCTCTCTGTCCTTGCGTGACTACTCTTTCTCTCCATCTCTCCCTCCTCTATCTTTCTCTCTCACATCGCACACACACTTTCTCGACATTACATCTAACTATCTATCTAACCTATCTATCTTATCTATCTAATCTATCTATCTGATCTACCTACTTACCTACTTACCTACACTACCTACCTACCTAACCAACTACCTACCTATCTTACCTATCATCTAACCTATCTATCTACGATCTAATCTATCTATCCCCCCCTCTCTCATCTCCCTACCTCCACCAAACACACACATTTTCCCCTCCCTGTTCAACCCCAACACATACTTTGTATGACAGTCACATCATATTTTCTGTAATAATGAACAACATACTACACGATGTTTCTGTTTGTACTCCATATAGTAATGTGACTTCTGAGTTCATGTCAACCTGACCTAGTTAGATCAATACACGAATACGTAAGTACCCATATAAATAATGATTATATAATATATAAAAGTATATATATATATAAATGAAATAAAAAATATATATATATATGATATATAATATATATGTAAGTATGTTATATATATGTAATATATAATAGTATATGTAGTATTATATATATATATTATATAATCTACTAGATCTGATATTATATATGTGTGTATATATATGTATTAGATGTATATGTATATGTAGTGTGCAATGGCCCCTATCCGTAAAGCGAATTTTTGGTCCCTTCAAAGGCGTTCGGAAAAAATTTTCCTTCAATCAAATAAAGCAGGAAAAGTATAGCTCGTGGAGAGTGTGAAAGGGGAGATATTTTACATTTACTTAGAGTGTTGAAATCTCATGGTTGGTATGCATAGGGGCGTACAGCCTATAATATGTAGTGGGGAATATATTGAAAGCCCCCCACTCTCTCTTAGCCTTCGGAAGATCGAGTCGCACGTTTCGTGGGTAGTTAAATTGTGCTGATGTAGTAATGACTTATTCTCTGCCCTTGCCTTATGTGCCCGTTATTCCAATGCAATGCGGAAGAGTATTTTCTTTTGTGTAAAAGCAAGGTATTAAGTTTTCGTTTCCTGTCGCCTTTGATATCTTTTTTCCCATTAGTAGTGTTTGTGTGTGGTGTCCGAGTTCTGTTATGTAGTGGTTCTGTGTATGTGTGTCTGTCTCTGACTGTCGTCTGTCAGTCTGTCTGTCAGGATGTCCTGCTGACAGGGTTCTTGTCTGTCTGTCTCTCTCTTTCTCTCTCTCCTTCTCTCTCTTCTGTCTCTCATATCTCTCGCATCCTCCTCTCCTCCTCTCTCATCTCTCTGCGCTCATCACAACATCCGTACCTCAATCACTCATCCTCATCTCTCTCATTCTTCCGATCAGTTAACTTAACACCCCCCCCCGCCCCCCACACACACCCAACACTCACACAACCACATCACACACACACACACATAATCACTCACAGACAGAACCAGACACACACAAAAACACACACCACACACACAAGCACACACAACACACACACAACACACACACATATCACTCACACACCACACACACCAACAACAAACACAACCACACAGACACACACACACACACACACACAAACACACACACACACAGACACAATCCACACACACAACACACACACCACACGCACACACACAAACACACTCACACAACACACACATACACACACACACACACACACACACACACACACACACCACACTCACACACAACACACATTCATCCACTTTCCTATTGCTCTGTGGTCACGGTCTGTACTCCTCACACCTGCACATTAACCCACTTACACTGCCACAAGCCAACACAACTTTTTGATAGACTATAGTTCTCCAAGTCTACATTTCCTCGTGTGTGTGAGTTGTGTGGGAGTGTGTGTTTGTGTGTGTGTGTATTGTGTGTGTGTGAGTGTATCTCTGTGTTGTGTGTGTGTGTGTAAGTGTATCTTGTGAGTGGTTGTGTGTCCCCCGCGTATGTGTGTGTGTGTGCGTTCTGTGTGGTGGTGTCGTGCGTGTTCGTTTAGTAAGTATAGTTAGTTATGCGGAAAACAACAAAATGGATCGTGACTAGAAGAAATAAGAAAGGAAGAAGGATTTTAAGTTACTTACTTACCATGTCTTCCAAACCTCCACCTTGTTTCCTACCCACTTTATACCTAAAAACAACCTAAATGTTAGTTTTTTGTCTCTGTTTCACAAGGAAAGACTAACGAAAGTTACGGCCTACACCTACCAGTCTATCGATGTTCCTGTGCTGTGTTTCTCCGTGTGTGACCGGGACTCCCTTCTTACAGTAATCCTGCAACAACTGCTGCCGTGAAATCCAACGCCCACACACCAAGGCAAACACCCCTGTAACTACGTGGGCACATCAGATCGGACCTCAGATCTTCTCCTCTTCCTCATTCTCCTCTTCACCGTCGCGGCCTTTTCTTCCTATTCACCTCAGAGTTTGGGAGACACTGACGACGAAGTCCTTCTTCGATCCGCTCCTCCCACTTCGTCCACGTCTTCCTCCGCCATGGATCGTCACTCCTGCCCGTCCCCTTCCAGTCCCAGAAAGTCTTTCTCCTCCGATATCTCCTCCTGTTCAAACCTCCAGGGTTGTTCCCATTGTCTCCTCCTCTCCCCCTTGCCCTCATCTTCGACCCTGACCTCATCAGTCAGCCAGACGAAGTCTCGGACTGAATAAGGACCACTGCTTGCTAAATTTGCGAATCGTAGCGGACTGTTTTATATCGATGTTCTGTCGCAGAGTGGGAAGTTTCAGGCAGGTGTGTGAGCACGTCGTCTTCTCCGCGACTCATACCAGCAAGAAGGAAAGAAGAAAGAACATTGACCTTGTTGGGCAAGTACTTCGTGGGGAAGAAGCCTGTCTAGCAATGTTCATCATAGGGGCAAGCTCCACCCTCAACATCCCTTTACAGGGCAAGTGTGAGGACTCGCGGAGATCTTAGTAAGAGCAACAGGCAGAACGGAATCAATCTGGCAGAAAGTGACATGGAAGTTCAATGTCCCAGCAACTCCTATTATTAAGATTCAAGAAAAGAAAGAGAGATATGAATTCCCAGTCACAGTCAGTCCATCCCTCCGAGTCCCGAAGATACGTAACTAATGTGAAGAATGGAAGTCTTGAGTTCCCTTGTAAAGCCAGAGTCAGGATCCCATACCCTTTTGAACTGAAGATCTGTCTGTGATGTTTTATTCAGGTGCTGACAGACTGACTGACTGACTGAGCTTGACATGAAACATGGTCGAGCGTGTATGATGGGATATTTATTTGGTGCATGGCAGTGATCATATTAAAGGACACTCCCGATGACATAATGATATATGCGAGATAAGTTGAATGGATGTGACTCTAAATCTCCAGAAAAGAATCTGACACCTTCCTGAAGCCACTAGACAGAATAAGAAGACACATGTAATATACTTTCTATAAACACACACGACACGCAGGCGGCGCGTGCGCGCGCACACACAAGGCCAAACACACACACACGCACATACGACACCCACACACACACAAACAACACACAATATCACGCACGCCAGTGCATGCACACCACATCATGACTTCAAAATATGGATTGATGATTCATACCGTAGTCATCACATACTATTAAAACGGCCAGAGAAAGATGGCAGACAATAGTCATCATCCACCTCTAAGTCTCAATGAACACTCCATCGCCACAACTGATCAACCTCCGCTAAAAAGACAGCATAGCAGTATTCCGCACTGAGGTTGAATAATTAAGCAATTATTCACCCTTTTTTTCAGACACTTACTTAACAATTATTATTGTTGACGACCAGCCTCGTTTGCGAGTATGCCTTCAACTTACCAGCGTGGAAATCAAGGAAGTGGTGCTATAGTCGCTGAGTGGAAGTCTGCAGACAGCTCCGGAAAAAACATAATCATGGACCTTTGTGATGACATGTGTGAACCATGAAATGTTCATGCTAGAGAAGAGAGAGAGATGAGAGAGAGAGAGAGAGAGAGAGAGAGAGAAGAGAGAGAATAGAAAGAGAGAGAGCGAGAGAAGAGAGAGATAGAGAGAGAGAGAAAGAATACTTACCACTGTTAAAACACATACCTTAGCACAATACAAGAGAAAGAGAAGAGAGATAAGAGGAGAAGAGAGAGAGAGAGAGAGAGAGAAGGATGAGAGATAGAGAGAGAGAGAGCGAGAGAGAGAGAGCAACAATACTCAGAATTCAACTAAGATAATTTAATCCTCAATTTTAATCCATAATAATCCTAATATTTATTATTGAAAAAGTTAACTTCCCACAGTAAGGTGCTTGGAATTTCTTGTCGCTTGCAAAAAAGAAAAGATTCCCCCAACCCTCCTTTCCCCTATGGCCCCCACTTCCCCCACCCCCCACTACCCTCTGCTTCCTCCCCCTCTCCCCAATGTCTCCCCACCTCTTTCCCACGGGGTACAAAACTATCGATCTATCATCCTATATGTGTGCAGCACAGCAAGGTCTGGGCGTGGGTTGTTGTTTGCTGTTTTGTCTCTGTTGTTTTAGAAAATAGTTTTCAACCTGGTTTTCCCCGTTTAACCCAAAGTTTAAGTACTAAACATTTATACAGTTATGGAATCCGTTTATAGTTTGTGTGTTGTGTGTGTGTGGTGTGTGTGCGGGCCGTGCTAACTGTGTGTTGTGTGTGTGTGTTGTGTGTGTGTGTTGCACGAATGTGTAGTTAATGTGCATGTGTGGTCTGCACGAAGCGCGCGCTCTTAAAAAGAGAATATATATATATAAATTATATATATCTATATATCTATATATCTATATATCTCTCCTCTCTAATAATATATATAAAACCTACAAACAACAGCAGAAACTGAATAAAGTAAAAGGGAAGATTACCGTGATTTTCTTTGATTTTTTTCTTAGATCGCGTTTAATGTCAATTAGACATTATTCTTTAATTGCTCAAATGACAACACAACAATGATATTACAGTTTATGTTTATGGATCAAGCAATGTGTGTGTGTGTGTGTGTGTGTGTGTGGAGTGTAGTGTGTGTTGTGTGTGTGTGTGCGAGTGTGTGTTGCCGTGCTGTGTGCGTGTGTAGATGTTGAGAAGGAATATAATATGAACAAGTGATCAGGATACTGTACAAGAATGAATAATTTATTGTGTGTCTCCATTGCCGGTCAATTTCAAAAGAAAAGTCCCTCTTCATTGTCTGTGAAGTCTTAGTGTTTATTGCTTTAAGAGAAATGATCCATCACAGTTAGTTTAAAATAAGGTATAATTAATAATATTGTTTCTTTAATTTTTATGTATGAAAAATTAAAAAAAAATGTGTGAAAACAACGACTTGTTTCGCGGCTTTTTTCTGTGTGTAAACAGTGCATTGTGTGGTATGGTTGTAATGTGTATGTGTGTTGTGTGTGTTCTCTGATGTTTGTGTTGTTGTGTGTGTGTTGTGCGTCAAGTCTATGTGTTGTAAGTGTGTTTGTGTGATGTGATTATGCGAATTCAAGGCAAACATGCATGTGTGCATGTTGCGCGTCTGTGTAGCTGTATCCCCCATTCTGTCTGTCTGCTAAGTCTCTGTTTGTCTGTCCTGGTGCAAGCCTGTCTCTCAAGCTCTTTCCAACTCGTCTCCATCTCCATCTCGCTCTCTCTCTCTTCTCTCTCTCCTGTCCTCTCTCTCAGTCTCTGTCTCTGTCTCAATCTTCCCCCTTCTCTAACACACACACAATTTTTGCTCTCTCTGTCTATCTCTTTACCTCTGTCTCTGTCTCTCTCACCTCTGTCTTTTCCTTTCTGTCTCCTCCTCTCTCTCCCTCTGTCTCAGTCCTCATGTGTTCTGTGTCTCTCTTACTGGCTGTCTGTCTGACAGTCTCTCTCTCCCTCTCTCTCTCTCACCTCAAAATACATCGCCCACCTTCTCCATCTCTACTATTACTTTTACTTTCTAACATCCAACTCACACACTTGCAACCACACCCCTACACTTATTCCCTCCCGCCCCCTCCTACCCATACCGACTCCCCTAAACCCCTACCACCCCGAGCTCGCCTCTCTTCCCCTCCCCCCCCCTACCCCCTACTCCCCCTGCCCACCTCCCACCTCCCCCGACCCCCCACGCGCGCTCCTGCCCTCATACTTCCATCTCCTCTGCCGGTCCTGAAGCCGTTTAAGCCATCATAATTTTCCGCCAAACTGCGCAACAACAAGCGATCGATTTGTCCACCGGAACTAAAAAAGAATTAATAAAAACCAGAGATGTTTGGTAGGCGGTGAGGTGGGGTAGAAGGTATAATAAGAAGGCCTAATAAGAGAGAGAGAGGAGAGGAGGAGAGAGAGAGAGAGAGAAGAGAGATAGAGAGAAGTAGAGAGATAGAAGAAGAGAAATGTATTTTTAAGGGGGTTATGTATGATGATCAAGTACAAAGAACATATTTTATTTTACAGCACTCCACAATACAGGCAGACAGGAAGGAGGTAGAAGGATGATGGATAACAGAGAGGGAAGGGCGTGTAAGGCAGGAAACAGAAGAGGGGGAACCAGCAAGGACAGGACAAGAAGAGTAAAGAAGAGAGAAGAGTGAGAGCAAGGAGACAGAAAAGAAAGGAAGGGAAAGGGGCCAACAGACATCAGGGGGAAAAGGCAAGGAGAAAGGAAGATGTGAGATGAGGGGAGGGAGAGGGGGGGAGAGGAGAAGAAGGAACCAGATTCCAAGCAGAGTAGGGAAGAATAGCAGGAAAAAGGCTCCAGACAGGGGAAGGGGCACAGGGAGACAGGATAGAAGGAGAGGAGGGCACAGACAGAGAGGAATAAGCCAACAGGAGGGAAGAGAGGACGAGTAGAAGAGAAAAAGGAGGAAAAGAGAGGAGAAGAGAGGAGGGAGGGAGCCTAGAACAGTCACAAAGGAAAAAGAAGGAATAGGAGAAACGCAAAGTGGGTGCCACAGGAGAAAGGGGAGGGAGACGAGAGAGAGTGGGGAGAGGGACCAGGAGCAAGAGACGCGCTGGGGAGGTAGGGAAAAGATGGAGAGAAAGTGAGAGAGGAGACCAAGAGGAGAGGCAATGGAAACCAACAGGGCAGAAGGAGGGGGGTGAGAAGGCAAGGTAGTGGAGGGAAGGAGGCCCAGCGAGTGGTGAGTGGTTAACAAGGGTGTGTGGAAATGGCCGTGCTCTAAAGACGGAGGGTAACGAGGAGAGACGGGCGGAACGGGGAGAGCACCATGGTGACAGGTGAGTCGGTGACGGTGATGGTCCGGGAGGAATGATCTCTGTTACGTCAAAACTCAGTGAGCGACCTGGGAGAGCCCAAGATGCCACTGTAACCGTCAACCTGTCATCCGCGACATGGGTGCTGTGTCACGTGTCCATGCTGTCCGTCTGCACCCCACACCCAGTCGGGGTAATACGTCTTGATCCCCTGTGTGTGCGCACCGGCTCCGGGGACTGTGTCTCACGTTGTGTCTAGACTGCAATTCTGCGAATTGAGTGCGCGCTGGCCTCGTAGGTCCGCCCTTTCTAATAACTGCCAATCCTGCGATGTCTTTGTTAATTCACAACGTTAGTATCCCAACGCGTGTACTGTTTTTGCATGCCCCGTCATTGTGACAAGCCGCGGTGTGTGTCAAGTTGGTGTGTGTCCCCAGGATCCACACTACCTATACTGTTTTCTGATGTATGTCTGTCTCCGCCGTGTGACTATCTTGTGATATCCCTTCTATTCTGCTCCGCGGCGGATCGTCTGTCTTGACTGCCTCCCTCCCTTTTTGATCTCCTATCTTAATCTCACCTCGCTGCCTCCAGTACACTTGCCGCATGTCTAAACATCGGCAACCCCCTGTTCGACGGCGCTAGTACTGTTGTCCGCGAGTTCTTGCCCCCGCCCCAATGTGCCTCTCCCTTGTTGGTGTCCCCCGCACCCTGGTGTGGTGTGTGTGTGCCTCTAGTGTGCCGTGGCCGCTGGCTTTGTCGCCGTCTCCCCTATGTTTCTGCTACCGGAGCTTCGTGTCATACCAAAACCCGTATGCCCTGCCCCTCCCTTACTCCCATCACGTGCGTGTCTTGTCGGTTTCGTGTCCGCTGAACACGCCACTGTGATCCCTGTTGTCGAACGCCCTCACCTTGTGCGTGTGGCACCTGCCGTCGCACTTTGTGTTACCCCAAACTTGGCCCAACTTGCCTTTTCCCGTACCCGGGTTTCCCCTCACTGTGTCTCAACCCTTGTGCCCAAACTTGTATCCCCTTGCCGTGTCACGCGTTATCGCTTACTCGGTGTGTGTGTCACTTGTGTGTGTGGTTGTGCCGTGCTGTCCTGGCCCTGTGACGCTGGCTTGTGGTGCCCCGAGTTCCCTTCACAGTCAGTGCGTGTGCGTGTCCAACCCCTTCCACTTTTGCTGTGGCCCCCGCTCGTCGCCCTGCACTTCACGATGTGTGCTACTTACACCGTGATGTCTTCAGTTCGTGAAACGAACTCTGTAGCCTCGCCAGCCTCTCTACTCCTCGACCTCCCCGACCCGCGTGTCTCGTCCCCACCGTTCGCGCCGCCCTGTCGGCCCCTGCCCCCCACACGTGTGCTCCCCTCTTTTTTGTCCGTGTTGTCCGTGTGTGCAGTGCGTCTAGGTGTCCTTGTTCCGTGTTGGTGTCTGCCCCTCTCCCGCCGCCCCTACACTCCTACATTCTTTCCGCTTATCTCCCATCTCACGTTTCCTCTCTCCCGTACCTACTCTTACCTTGTGCGTCAGGTGCTGGTTTCTGTGTGAGTGTGCGACTGTTTGTACCTGAGACCCCTGTGTCACCATCTCCCCCCCTAACGTCCCACCCCTCTCCCCTCTGTTGCTCGTGTGAATCCCGTCTGTCTGAGTAGCACTCCAACCGCGAGTGACTAGGTTGTTCAGGTCATGTGACTGTACCCCGCTTCGTTCGCGCCGGTAGTCCTGTCGCGCGTGAACCGTCCACACTGAGCCTGAGTGGTGTCTGTGTCGGCTATCGCTCCCCGAAATGTGCGTATGTGTGTGTGTGGTGACGTGTGCGTGTGTGTTAGTGTGTCGGTCTACATGATCCCCCTCCCCACGCCCCTGTGTTCCCTTGTCCGTATGACGTGACGTTCTCCTGTGTCCCCCCCCGTGAGGTTTGCTGCTTTGCCTGCCCTCCCCTTACCCGTGTGTGCTCCTTACCCGAACCTCCCTCAACGTGTGTACCGTGTCTGTGTGTGTCACCTGTGTATACGCCTCCTCGTTCACGTGCCGCAGTGCCTGCGGTGGATGAACTGTGGACCACCGTCGGTGACCTATTGTTGTGTCCGTGAGTGCTGTGTGTGCTCAGTGTGCCGCGTCTGCCTCCACTCGCCTCTACCAAGCAAGCAATCCCCCCGTGGCGTCGGCTCGTGCGTTGTGTCACCGCCGTGTACGCTATGCTGCCTGGCTGTGGTGTCTGAAGTCTCCCTTCTTGCTTGTGTTTTGTGTGTAGTGTATACTTGTTTTAGCGCTTACCCATGTGCTGTCAGTCGCTACCCGTGACACCGTCGTGCGGTGCTCCGTTCCCCCCTTTGGACACTCTTCCAACCTCTGACGTAAGCGTAGCCCGTAATCCCCCCGCCGTGCGCCTTGCGTGGACGTCCGTCCGCCTCGTTGTCCGTGTGAAACTTAACCAAACGATCTGTGTGATCACGTTGTCGCTGGCGACGGAGTGTCGTCCTGCTGTGACCCGTCTTACCCTTTCCGCTTGTATCTTCTGCTCTTCCAGCCTTCGTGTTCTCGTTCTGTGCTAGTAGTGTACCTGATTGTTTTCTGTGCACTGATTTATCTACCCGCGTGCCTGTGAACAGTCTCGGTTTTTGTCGCGCTGTTTGTGTGTTGTTGCTGCGCCGGGTCGCACTCTCTGAGTTCCTTGCGTACTTGCAACAAGCCGTCTCCGGCTGCCCCTTGGTCATGCTGTGGATTCTCCTGTCCTGTTTGTTCATGTTGCTTACACTGCTAGCGAGTCTGTTTCTTAGTCCGTTTTTATTTATTTTCCTAGTTCGCTTGTTCCCCGTCCTCTCTTTTGTTATCCGATTCGCGCCTGTATCACCTGTGATGTGTTCGCAGTTCCCTGCTCACCTGAGTGTCCTGTGTGGCTCCTAGTGTCCTACCCCCGTCAGTTTGTCACATGTTCCTGTACCAATCTGTCAGTGTCTGTCGTGTGCGTGACCCCACCCTAGATGGTGGAGGGGGCGAACGGTCGAGTCCTATGAGTGGGTTGTTGTGCTTGGTGACAGTGTAGGGTTCCGTGTTGTCGTGTGTCTTGCACCTCTTTGCTTCTACTTCCTACTTGCTCTCTGTCTATGGTTCTGCCCATGTCGTGGGCAGCCTGACTCCGTTGTCCATTGTGCCGTTCCCTGGACTGTGCACCATTTGTCCATTTCTGTGTTCTCTACCTGTTTTCATCGTCCTGTGTGTGTTGTGTGGTGGTATGGTACTGTCTGCGTGATGTGTGAGCAAAGTGAGAGGGACTGTTGTTGTCCGTGCTCCCCAGGTCCATTACATGTGGTATGCCTGTTCGAACCACTTCCACGTGTCTGTCTTCTGTGTGTGTGCACAACACGGTGCCCAAGGGCAATGCCGCGTCCGGGTGATGGTGTGCAGGGGGTGCGCGCACTAGCACGGCACCAGCCGTGCCTCATCTTGTTCATACGTCGTCTCCTGTTCTTGCTGTGACCCCTCCCCCTCATGCTGGGTGAGTGTCCCCCACGGGTGGGCGGAGAGCCGGGTGCCCCCTCCACCTGTGTGTCTTACGTGGATGTGTGCGCGCCAGCGCGAGCGGGCCTGGTGTCCGGCCCGTGGGAGTGTTGCTTGTGACAAGTGTGTCGGCTCGCCGCCGACTGCCCTGTGTGACTCCTTTAATGTGTGTCCACCTGTTTCCTCTCATCGCTCCCTTTGCGTTGCTCCTGTGCCCTAAACTCTGTGGCCATTCTTTCTCTGCTGTTTGTCCCCCGGTCCGGTGATCTACCTCGTGTCCACTCTCTTCCGTGTGCCGTGCGTAGCTCTAATTTCATTGCCTGTGGTGCGTAGTGGAACGTGCCTCCCTCTCCTCGTTGGTCTTGGGTCGCGGTGTCGTGTGCCTGTGCCCGTGTGCCTTGTTCCGCCGCCCGTGGCGTGTACTGCTGTCTGCCTACTCCCTTGCTGTTTCGTGTTGTCTCGTGCCGGTGCCTTCTGTCGCATTGTGTGTTCTGCGGCGTGAGTCCCTTCTTCTGTGCCTTTTCCCCCTCGTCGTTCCGAGCTCCCTGTGTGCACTGTGCCTTGATGGATGTCGTGCACGGTACTGCAGTTCTCCACCAGTGTGTTGTTGTGTGGGTACCCCATGTTGCTCGCCTCGTGTTGCGTGTCTCCGCCCACCCCCTGCTCGTCCCTCGTGTGAGGGTCCATTCTGCCGGTGGTGTCCCCGACAGAGACACAGAGTCAAAGACAGATAGAAACACAGAGACAGACAGAGATAGAGAAACAGAGACAACGAGACAGAGACAGACAGACAGACAGAGAGAGAGACACACACACACACACACACACAGACACAGAGAGAGAAAGCAGACCAGACAAACGAGCTGACTGTCATCTTTGCTATAAAGCGCGCAACACGAGCTAGGCACACGAAGATCACGTGCACCAACCACACAAGGGAGGAGGACAAGATCATGATGATAAAGATAATGCCTTTGACAGTCTCTCTCTCTCACTGCTGCAGCAGCAGCAGCTGTTTTCAGCCTGGGTCGAGGTCACTGTCGGCTGACGTCTGCTTCCAAAGCTTTACCAGTAAGCCCACCACCCCACCCCACCACCACTACCCACCCGCACACACGCACACACACGCACACCACACACACACACACACACACACACACACACACACAGTATGTGCATGCCTACGTACACGTATAGGTGCGTGCATGCATGCGTGGTTGTTGTCTCGTTAGTTTGGTTTTGTTTATGTTTTTTTGTCATGTACGTGGTTAATTGGTGTGTGTGTGTGTGTGTGTGTGTGTGTGTGTGTGTGTGTGTGTGTGTTGTGTGTGTGTGTGTGTGCGTGCGTGCGTGCATGCTGATGTCACATGCAAGCATTTGCATGTCCAGGCTCGAGTGCTTATAGTATTCCTGCAGGCAGAATACACTCGTTTTGCACTAAAACACACATACATACAGCCACACAGATGCGTGCAAGCGGGTACACGCACGTACACAACACACACACACACACACACACACACACACACACACACACACACACACACACACACACACACACACACACACACACACACCACACGGTGGGAACAGATGACAAAATTTACAAAACTGTATACACACGGGGACTGGATGTTAAAAAAAGCACATGAGCGCTTATTCCATCTTCCTCGAAATAAAAGAATATAAATAGATAATAAAGGAATAAAACACATGCACTTGCACACTAACACATTTTGCACACGAGTGCATACATACTCGCAACCTTGAAACTTTCAGCAGTTTATTTTTCTCCAGAAACAAGAACACGAAAATCCTGCAAATATCCTCCCTTGACAATGTGTCTGCTTTCTTATACAACGCCAAGACCTACATACGAATACAGCTGCCTACGCAGACAGAGCTGCCTGCAGATTTATTAATCGCATGCAGGGATTCAAACTGAGACAGAATGTGCACGCACGTACAAAGATGCCAGAATGTGTGCACATGCAGGTTTATAACATGTTTCTTGTGAATATGCTTCTGTGTTTGTCTGTCTGTCTGTCTGTCTGTCGGTCTATCTTTCTGCCTGTCTCAGTCTGTCTGTCTGTTTCTGTCTGTCTGTCTGTCTCTGTCTCTGTCTCTCGCACAAACACACACACACACACACACATGCGCGCACACACACATGTGCGCGCGCGCACACACGCACACACACACACACATACACACATTGGGGGGGTGGGGGGTGGGGGGGGGTGCGGCGGGATAGCCTAGTGGTCAAAACATTGCGCTCGCAATTTGACGACCCGGGTTCGATTCCCGTTCGAGAGGATTTTTCCTCTGGAGTTTACATCAGTGCTGACTCCACTCCCCCCCCAAAAGTCCTTCGGATGAGACTATAAATCGAGGCCCTGTGTGCGAACGCACGCAGAACATTCTTGCGCACACGTTAAATCCTGTTCCGCTTTTCGTAAAAGTAGGCCATCGCGTGCCGGTGGGAACAGATGACAAGATTTACAAAACTGCATACACACAGGGACTGGATGTAAAAAAAAGCACATGAGTGATTATTCCATTATCCTCGATATAAAAGAATAAATAAATTAAATAAATGAAAATAAACACACACACAATTTCGCACGCACGGACACACACACACACACACAAACAACACACACAACCTCGCACGGCACGCACACAAACACAAACACACACACATACATAAACACATGCATGTGTACCTGCTGTCTTTAGGGTCAGCGAAGGTGAAGCAGAGAAGGAGAGGAGATGGGTGCCCACCTTCAATATGCTGGCCCCCCAGAGAAGCTGAGGTCTCTGATGCCTCGCTTCCCTACGACCACAAAGGTTATATAGGAAACCGATGTTGGGGATGTTGTTGCGCATTCCCCAGGTTAACAGGCTGAGAGTCATCCACGAATCTGCTCTCTGTCTCACTCTGGGGGACAGGACAGCCTTGTGGTCAGAGTGATGCGCTCGTGATCTGCTGACCCGGGTTCGAATCTTGTTCACGAGGAATTTTTTCCTCTGGAGTTAACATCAGTGCAGACTCCTATCCTTTTTAAAAGTCCTTCGAATGAGACTATCAACTGAGGTCCTGTGTGCAAATGCACACAGAACATTTTGCGCACACGTTAAAACCCGTTCCACTTTTTGAAAGAGTAGGCCACTGTCTGCCGGTGGGAACGGATGACAGAACTGAAAGAACTGCATATACATGGGGACTGGATGTAAAAAAAAAAACGCATATGAATACTTATTCCATTATCCTCAAAATAAAAGAATGAAATAAATAAACAAAAATTAAAAAAACTCACCACACTTGACAGTCACTGTAATACTGTTAAGTATTGATACTGGATGAGAAATTTTGCAAGTATGACTCTTTTCAAGTACTTTGCCAAAGGCAGGCATACTCTGAAATAATATGAGGATTTGGCTCTGTTTTAAAGGAGTGTAGTGGTATTGTGCCTTGATTTTTTTCATGGCTCGGAAAAGTCTTAACTGAACATGTTGAGGTGTGTGAAAGTTTTCATACAAATGAGTATGTTTCTCATTCAGTCTTCCTCTAGGGATAGCCTAGTGGTTAGAACATTGCGCTTGCAATATGACAACCCGGGTTCGAATCCCGCTCAAGGGGATTTTTTCCCTGGAGTTAACATCACTGCAGACTCCACTCACTCACTCACTCAGTCCCATGTCCCAAAGGACGTAGGGGGGACATGAGAGAAGACGCAACAGAGATCTTTTTCCATGCTTCACGATCCTGTGTGGCTAGTAGGAGGTGTTGCAGGGGTTGGGCGGTCCAGTCTTTGATGTTGTCAACCCATGATTTCTTTTGGCGGCCTCTTCTTCTCTTGCCCTCGACTGTTCCTTGCAGGATGGTTTTTGCTAGGGTGTTGTGTCTTGTGGTGTGACCAAACCACATCAGCTTTCTCCTCTTTATGGTGGAGAGCAAAGGCTCTTGGGGGCCCACACGCTTTTTGATTTCTTCTTTCACATAGTTATTGGTCTTGTGTTCTTTGTATGATATTTTGAGGAGTCTTCTGTGGCACTTGTTCTCGAATGCTTGGATTCTCCTCTCTAACTCTGCTGTCAGAGTCCATGATTCACAGCCATATAGGAGGATAGATATCACGAGGGATTTGTAAAGGTGGTATTTGGTGCAGAAGCTGATGTTGTTGCTTCTGATGATCTTCTCGAGTCTGACTAGAGCAGATGTTGCTGTTGCAATGCGAGCTTTCACTTCATTGTTTGATGTGCCATCTTTTGTTAGGATGGAGCCTAAGTATTTGAATTGGCTCACCTCTTCTAGTGTTTCTCCATTCATCTTTATTTCCGTGATGTCATTACTCGCGCTGTTGACCATGATCTTTGATTTCTCTGTACTGACCTCCATGCCGTATGCGCTCGCTCGATCTGTTAAATTGTCTGTGAGGATTTGCAGTTCTTGTTTGCTGCTGCCCATGAGGTCAATGTCATCTGCAAATCTGAGGTTGCAAAGGGGTCTTCCACCAATGGAGATGGAAGTGTGGTGGTTTTGCAGTGTCTCTGTCATGATGTTTTCGAGGAAGAGGTTGAAGAGTACAGGTGAGAGAAGGCAGCCCTGGCGAACCCCAACCGTGGTCTTGAAGAACTCGCCCACGTGATTATTCATAAAAACTGCACTTTCTGCGTTCTCGTACAGAGCTTTGATGACTTCAATTAGACAGCTGTCAATGTTGAAGTGCCTGAGTACTTGCCAGAGGCCGTCATGCCATACCCTGTCAAAGGCCTTTTTGAAGTCTATGAAATTGTGGTACAAGTCTTTTTGGTGTTGGAGATGCTTCTCTATCAGAATTCTCAGATTGAAAATTTGTTCCATTGTGCTGCGTTTTGGTCTAAAGCCCGCTTGTTCTTCTGCCAGGAGTTTTTCCGCTTGGTTTTTCAGTCTGTTGAGGACTACCTGCAGCATGATCTTGCTAGGATGACTTATGAGACTGATGGTTCTGTAGTTCTGGCATTGTTTGAGGTTTCCTGCAGACTCCATCCCTCCGGAAAAAAGTCCTTCGGATGAGTCTATAAACCGAGGCCCCGTGCTCAAACACACAGAGAACATCTTGCACACACGTTTAAAACATGTTCCGCTTTTCGAAAGAGTAGGCTCAGTGAGTGTCAATGGGAACAGATGACAACATTTACAAAATCGCATACACACGGGTACTGGATGTAAGAAAGCACATCAGCGCTTATTCCATTGTCCTCGATATAAAAGAATAGGTAGAAGAAAAGACAGAAAGAAAGACAAAAAGACCAAAAGATAGATAGATAGATAGATAGATAGATAGATAGATAGATAGATAGATAGATAGATAGATAGATAGATAGATGGATGCATGGATGCATGGATGCATGGATGCATGGATAGATAGATAGATAGATAGATAGATAGGTAGATAGGTAGATAGGTAGATAGGTAGATAGATAGATAGATAGATAGGTAGATAGGTAGATAGATAGATAGATAGATAGATAGATAGATAGATAGATAGATAGATAGATAGATAGATAGATCCTAATGTCTAATATCCTACTGCCTGTCAATGGCATGGGAATTTTGTCACTGGTGGGGCTGTCAATATAGATTAGGATTGTAAGGTAGGTGGCTTCATAACAGTTTATCACTGTTCGGTGCTGGCTGTGAAAAAATAAATGCTACTTACTTAACGAGCCTGGGTAAGTGTGCATGGCATATGATCAGCCGGGGATTATTGTTACGGTAGCAGGAGCATTAGTATGTTATAGGAGATAGTGTTTGCCGTGGCGTTCCTTAGCTTAACGCGTACGCGGTCGCCCAGACGAGGCGTTTGTGTCTCACTCATTATGTCTTTGATCTGGCCCAGGTCAAAGTCAAAGTTAAAGTTAAGTCAAAAACGTCGTCAGTTATTTATTTATTTATTGTATTTCGAGGATAATGGAATAAGCACCCGTGCTCTATTTTTTTTACATCCAGTCCACGTGTACATGCAGTTTTGTAAATTTTGTCATCAGTTCCCACTGTAAGTAAAGTGGCAAGACCTACTTTAAAAATGCTGTGATGCTATGAAATATTAAATCTTATACAGGACCTCGACATACTTCTAAGCATCAACATATGTGTTCTCCATTAAAAGAGAGTTAAAATACTTTGAAGTCGGAGTATGGCTGCCTATACGGCAAGGTGTCTGCTAAGAACCCCCCCCCCCCCAGCCATATGCGTAAAACTTTCATCCCAGAGTGTGCTTACAGTCTCACAGAGATTCCTAGATGCCAGGAGCCAGACCAAGTGCATAAGTATTTGGGGTGACCACCTAGGGGTGTTTAGCTAGGAAAGAAACGTACGCTCAACAACATGACTTGCCTTGAATCAGAATAATAATAATAATAATGATGATGATGATGATGATGATGATGATGATGATGATATTAATAATAATAATAATAATATATAATAATAATAATAATAATAATAATAATAATAATAATAATAATATAATAATAATAATAATAATGAATTTATAATAGCGCTATATTTTTGCGAAAACAAATCAGATCAAAGGGCTTGCATTCAGCCCTTTCTTACACATACAACCAATACCAATGAAAAGGATCAACAAATTCAAAATGTACATACACGCCCGCGCAGGCACGCACACACACACACACACACACACACACACACACACACACACACACACACACACACACACACACACACACACACACACACACACACACACACACACACACACACACACACACTGAAATAAAAAAAAAACCCAAAAAACCCACAGCAGATAAAAAGACTAAATGCATGGTTAATTTTTTTTTTTTGTAAACAGTCACCATTTAAGCAGCTGTACTACGACGTCAGAGGATTTTTGTTTTCTCTCTTTTTAATTTTTTTTCCACTGTGATGGAAAATGAAGGTTGTTATCCAGATATACGTGCAATGGATAAAGCCACTCCTCACATCAAATTTCGAGGCATTATACCTGTTTTGATATAAAACCTTGGCATATTGCATTGCAGGTAAACTGGCCTCTGACCAAGGTCGTTTCCCTGTACATAAATCAAGTTTTTATTTTACCTAGAAAAAAAAAGAAAAAAAAAAGATTGATAGATAAATTACCTTAATTTCTAAACCTTCAGACAAGAGCCACAAAATCCATGTCCAAAATCCCGCCACCCGCGCCCTGATGACAACGATGCTTGGCTATAAAGGAAAAAGAGAAACAGTAGAAGATGAATAATAAAAAAAAAAGTGCGGGGTGGGAGGGGGGGGGGGGGGGGGACAGAATCAAGGAGATTGTATAGATCTTTGATGGAAATGGTGGTAGGTTGTTTTATCCTTTTCCCTGTGTTTGTTTCTTTGTCATCCTTGTACTGTATGATCGTGACAACGTTGATGATGATGATGATGATGATGATGATGATGATGATGATGATGATGATGATGATGATGATGATGATGATGATGATGATGATGATGATGATGATGATAAAGAAGAAGAAGAAGAAGAAGAAGAAGAAGAAGAAGAAGAAGAAGAAGAAGAAGAAGAAGAAAGAAGAAAGAAGAAGAAGAAGAAGAAGAAGAAGAAGAAGAAGAAGAAGAAGAAAAAGATTGCAAAGAAGAAGAATGCAAAAAAAGAAGAATGCAAAGAATTGCGAAGAAGAATTGCGAAGAAGAATTGCGAAGAAGGAGAAGAAGAATTGCGAAGAAGAAGAATTGCGAAGAAGAAGAAGAAGAAGAAGAAGAAGAAGAAGAAGAAGAAGAAGAAGAAGAAGAAGAAGAAGAAGAAGAAGAAGAAGAAGAAGAAAGAACTACAACAACAACAACAAAAACAACAACAACAACAACAATCGATCAATCAATCAATCAATCAGTCCCCCAAAAAAAAACAACCAACCAGAATAGCAGTGCAGCAGCAAAAGTAACAACTGCCAAAAAAGGCAAGAGCAGTAGCAGCAGCAACATCTACACACCCACACAGATGCACGCCCACACAGTGATGTATAGACACTCTGATAGAGAGGCAGACAGACAGACAGACACACACACACACACACACACATACACACACGTACGCACGCACACACGCATACGCACACACACTACTCTCTTTCCTCCCTCTCTACACACTCACACCCACACACCAACGCACACGCACGAACGCACGCACACACACACATACACATACACACACAGACACACACACAGACACACACACAGACACACACAGACACAGACACACAGACACACACGTACACACACACACACACACACACACACACACACACACACACACACACACACACACACACACATATACATATACACACACACATATACACACACACACCTCTTTGTTTTCTCCATTCCCCACACCACAACCCACCGAACCGCACCCCTATACCCCCAATAAACTGAGACAACACACAAAAGCAAAACAGACATGTAACTTCAACAACAACAACAACAGCAACAACAACATCAACAACCAAAACTAAAACAACCCTGGCCTTCCCAAACAAACAGCAACACTAGATATGGATATTATTACACCAGCATATTGGTCTTGTGAACACAGCAGGTGAAAAGCAAAATAGGAAAGTGTTCTTGAAAACGAAATAATCAGTCTGCCACTGGCACTCTGGGTTTTATTTTTCTCTCTCTATTTTTTTTCAGAGGGTGATAGACCAGACAAAGATATATCCATTTTCTTCCTGATCGTCTGGATACTATTGGCTAGTTTTTTTTTTCAATTTCCCTCTTTTTCTTTGGTGTGTTTTCTTTTTGTTTTTCTTTGGTTTTGTTTTGTCTGTTGTTTAATGTTTGGTTATCTTGTTTGTTTGATTTTTGTTTTCGTTTTTGGGTCTGTTTTTTTTTCGTTGTTGTTTGATGTTTCTGTTTATTTGTTTTTGGTGTGATTTTCTTTTTATTTCTTTTCTTTGTTACCTTGTTTGTTCGTATTTTCTTTCATTGTTTGGAGCCTTTTTGTTTTTCTGACTGTCTTTCTTTCTTTCCGTACTTTAAATCTGTTTCCTTTGTTTTTCGCTCTCTGTGTCTGCCTTTCTTTCGTTTTTTTTTTCTACCACCTCTTCCTTACCTGGTTATCTATTCTTTTCTTTCTTTCCCTTTTCCTTTCTTCTTTCATTTCTTCCTTCCTTTCTTTCCTCCCTTCTTTCTTTCCTTCCTTTCTTTCTTTCCTCCCTTCTTTCCTTCCTTCCTCCCTTCCTTCCTTCCTTCCTTCCTTTTCTCCCTTCTTTCCTTCCTTACCCCATTCCTTCCTTCCTTCCTTTTCTCCCTTCTTTCCTTCCTTACCCCATTCCTTCCTTCCTTCCTTTTCTCCCTTCTTTCCTTCCTTACCCCATTCCTTCCTTCCTTCCTTTCTTTCTCCTTCTCTGTCTTTTGTCAGCTTTTCTTTCTTTTCTGTTCCAACATCACCTTCCCTCCAGCATAATTGGCTTTTCTTTTCTTTCTTTCTTTCTTTCCTTCTTTCTCTTTCTTTCTTTCTTTCTTTCTTTCTTTCTTTCTTTCTTTCTTTCTTTCTTTCTTTCTTTCCATCTTACTGTCTATTTCTCTTACTGTCTGTCTGTCTGTCGGTATGCTCTGTCTGTCTGTCTGTCTGTCTACCTGTCTGTCTGTCTGTCTGTTTGTCTGTTTGTCTACCTGTCTGTCTATTAGCTTTCCTTTCTGTCTTCTTTTTTCTTTCCCTCTGTCTGTGTTTTGCTCATTAGCTTCTTTCTGTCTGTCTGTCTGTCTTTCTTTCTTTCTTTCTTTCTCTTTCTTTCTTTCTTTCTTTCTTTCTTTCTTTCTTTTCTTTCTTTCTTTCTTTCTATCTATCTATCTTTCTTTCTTTCTATCTATCTTTCTTTCTTTCTTTTTTTCTTTCTTTCCTTTCTTTCTTTCTTTTCCTTTCTTTCTTTCTTTCTTTCTTTCTTTCTTTCTTTCTTTCTTTCTTTCTTTCTTTCTTTCTTTCTTTCTCTCTTTCTTTCTTTCTTCTTTCTTTCCTTTCCTTTCCTGTTTCCTGTCTTTTGGATGGTTTATTTGTGCATATGGTTTCCCCGTGTCTGCTTTGTTTGTCTGGTTGGGTTTAAAACAAAGAAACAAACAAAAACCCAAACAAAACCACAACTCTGTGTATTGCAATCTTCATTCTCACATGCCACTCGATTGTTTGTTTGTTTGTTTGTTTACCCTTTTCAAGGGGAGAGTGGTTAGGGGAAGGACAGGGGCAGGAGAGAGGAGGATGTATGAAAGAGGTGGCGATAGTGGTAATTTGGATAAGATTATAAACCGAGGCCTCGTGTGCAAAGGCACGCAGAACATCTTACACACGTACACACGTTAAAAACCCGTTCCGCCTTTCGCAAGAGTAGGCCATTATGTGCCGGTAGGAGCGGATAACGACAAAATAAAAAGAACCAGCATGCACATTGGTGTCGTGTTTAGACACCATCCCCTGAGGAAAAATCGGGGAATTAGAGTCCCTAAGGCGGTTCCAGGCTGTATATTATGGCAACGTTCTGGCGGCTCCTGCGACGGCATAGGAATCATTCGTATCGGTCACTGCCTTTCCAAAGGACCATTCCAGCTACGTGTACAGAGAGAAAAGGGGAGGGCGGGGGAGGGAGTCTGCTGCATGGGTAACAGTTTGCCCTCCATATTTACCTACCCCAGGCTTTGCACTTCAGAGCCTAGAGCGCAACTCCATGGTCTTCCGAGACTGACGGATGCCTATTCATAGTGGTAATCATGCTCGTGGTAGATGCTTCGTTTTTGTGTTTTGATTCCTCTCACGTTTGTTTATACACTCCTATCTTGAATCAGTTTCTTTCTTTCTTTTTTGTTTCTTGTCTTTTTTGTTTTACTTTTTGTCTGTCTTTCGGTGTGTTTTTTCTTCCCATTTCTTTTCTAACCAGGCAGGTTGTGATCAACAGGAAATGAAATAAATTGAAAGTCAAGTGTTCCTTGTTTCTTTGCATTGTTTAGTGTTTCTTTTATTAGGTTAGCGGGTTGGTGTTATTTTATTGTGTTTTTTGTCTTCACTTTGTTGCTGGTTGTTTTTTTTTTTTTTTTTCATTTCTGTTGAG
>CM060335.1:50768724-50778724 GCA_030674155.1 Stramonita haemastoma
TGTGTGTGATGGGGTAGTAAGTAGATTATCTCCCATGTGATCAGGGGCGACAATCAGAGCATCGTGTTTCTATTTAGAGACACACCTGTGAATTGTCGATGCTCTGTTTTCTTGGGTAGTGGTTGAAAACATCCTATTGCATGCACTTCCGACTTCACGGTGGAATGTAGATTACACAACCTCTGTATAAAAATCACATCCCTGATTGTATAGTTGTGCTGTGTTTCCAAGATGCGTACAGAGATTAGACATCAAAGACGTCCACTCAGATATACATATAAAAAGAAAGATCAGGTCGAGGTCTGCCTGACTACAAGTGGTCAACAGTACAACGTAAAGCAAACATTACAGTATGCTACAATACAAAACAATGGAAATGCATTCAGTGTAATACAATACCATGCAATATAAGTGGCATGGATGACACATACATACCCAGTATGCGAACTGGACAGGAACAGTCATTGCTGGGCTCACCTTACTGGCTCTCAACCACTGTGCCATGGTGGCTGTTGGGGTGGTGCTGTTCTTGTAGTGACACTGCAGCCCCAAAGAGGCAACCTGGCAAATATAGTATGACGGAACAAAAGCTGGTACCGTGTATACAACCATACGCAGTTTTACATAAAATATTGACAAAATAGTTGCACCACAGCACAGTGTAAGGTCGTGTTCACACGCGAACATATATACGCACACATGGCAAACGCAAAATACACGCTAGGGCACCGGCATACACACCCTCAAAATCAAGCCACATGTAGAGAAGATGTGACAACCTAATTTTCAGTCCCATCATACCCCAACTTTTGCGCAGTGACAGACTCTACAGCACCATGAGAGTGATCTACTGTAGGCACACAGATTTTACTAGCATCTTTGATATGAGTGGCGTTGCTTTTGTGGCGATACTATAGCCCTAAAGAGAACTGCTTGGCGAATACAGCATGTCCGTTGGAACAAATGCTGGTCCAGTTTGCGCAACAACACATAGTATAACACATAATACTAATCATAATCTACAATATGATACATCACAACACAGTGCAAGGCCCTCCCCACACACAAAAAAGGTTAACACAAATGTGACGCTCCACCACGAAATGAGTCACTTAGCACATAACCCACTTTTCTGCTAGGGGACATTTTGGGCAGGTGGGGGTGAGGTGGTGGATTTTGAGATTTTTATTGATTATAAAACTCTAGCACTTATTTTACATTGAAGTGAAATATCAAGTCATAATTTTGTTTCCATTTGTCTTCAAACGTGTTTTGAAAATAGCCAAGTTCTCATTCTGGCCACCTACTAACTTGTAATTTTCTCATTTTGCCAATTTCCTGCAGTTGTAATAATTTGATAGAATTGTCCGATTTTCAATTTGTTTATTGGTATTGTATAGCCATTTTATTAACATGCCAATAACTAAAAACTGACTTCTGGTGCAGTGCGACTCCTTATGTGGTGCAGTGTCACAAATACAGGCATGCCTGCCCATACACACCCTCAAAAATAAGGGGCAGATAAATAAGATGTGACAAAAGGCCGGTTGGAGTCCCATCCTACCCCGACTTTTGTGCAGTAACAGAGCCCAGGGCACCAAGAGAGTTTTCTATTGTAGGCATACACACTTTACTAACATCTTTAATATGGGTGGTGCTGTTCTTGTGGTGATACCACAGCCACAAAGAGAACAGCCTGGCTTGAATCTAGCAAGTCTGCCGGAAGGAAAGCTGGTAAAGTGTAGGCAACAATACATAGTATTACACATAATATCAATGAAAATATACAATTGATGCACCACAGCACAGCTCAGTGCAGGGCAGTTGCCACACGAACACACAAAAAATAGAATAGCACTGCGGTCCAAAAGTTCAAAGCAACATGATAATGATGAGGATCATTTATGGGCGCACTTTCAGACGTATGACCAGTACGCCTGTAGGTATTCTGGGCAATGTGCTCTTAAACATGATACGAGATGTAGATACAAACGAATGCACTGGGCCTAAGATGCAGTCATTTCTTTAATACACCTAAGATCTGGTTTCTTTGTTTGAGTGGTTTTGTTTTCTAAGAGATCTGCTTCAGCATCATTAATTTTATTAATTCATTTTTCCTCTTCATCACATAAATTGTCATGTTGTACTGACGCCTACTGTCCTAACAACACATGTACACACACACACATACACGCACGCCCACGCACGCACCCCCCCCCCCCCCCAACTGAATACATGCATAATATGCTCTGATATGTATGAGACAGAGACAGACAGAGAAACAGTCAGCAGGAACATTGCTGAAAGTAGCTTACACATCCACCACCCAAAATAGTAGTAGTAGGCACTCATCAGTCTCAAAAGACTATCGAGTTGCGCTCTAGTCTTTAGAACGCAAAGCCTGGGCAAGTATGTATGGAGGGCAAGCTGTTACACATGCAGCAGACCCCCCCTCTCCACGGCACTGGAATGATCCATTGGAAGGGCATTGACCGATACGAATGGTTCCAGTACCGTCGCAGGAGCCACCAGAACGTTGCCATATACCTACAGCCCCGAGCCGCTCTGGGACTCCAACTCCCCGATTAATCCTCAGGGATGGTGTCTAAACACGACACCTGTGTGCATGCTGGTTTGTTATAATTTTGTCATCCGCTCCTACCGGCACACGATGGCCTACTCTTCCGAAAGGTGGAACGGGGTTTTAACGTGTGCACAAGATGTTCTGCGTGCATTCGCACACGGGGCCCTACCGGCACACGATGGCCTACTCTTCCGAAAGGTGGAACGGGGTTTTAACATGTGTGCGCAAGATGTTCTGCGTGCATTCGCACACGGGGCCTCGGTTTCGAGTCTCATCCGAATGACTTTGACATTCAGTTCGATTTTTTCGTCAAACTGGGAAGAAAGGGCAAGGCTGGGTACGAACCCAGAAACTCACGATTTACATATTGGCAGGCGAACGTCTTAACCATCCTGCCACTGTCCTTCCTACCCAAAAAAGCCTTTGTTTAAAGAAAAACCCAAACGGTAAAACATTCCTGAGTAGCTGAACAATACCTTGAACTGAACATTGTTGTGCATGTGTTGTGTCGTAAAGTGGTCTATATCCTAAAATGAATATGCTCAAGAGAGGTAAGAACTTCTCCCTGGGTTTTGAAACAACCTCCCTTTTCCTTTACCAGATGGGCATTGACAATGCACAGACTGCAAATTACAAAACAAACGAATCTAAATTTGAAATTCTTCTTGTGAACATGCATATCAATAAACAACAGATTGTCCTGGTAAGTCAAGGAGTCTTGTACACGTTTTGAGTTTGCAGTCTCGACATAGCTTTTATCTTATGTAAAGTATCTTTTTATGGCCATCATTTTGGGTGGGTTTTTCAAGTGTATTAATAGAAAACGAAGTGCGCACAGTTTAGAAATAATTTCCAGTTACATTGTTAAGACCAGGTTTTTTGCAATTGAAGGTCTTACTCCAGCTAGGGACAGAAAACACATTTAGCGACACAACAACACGTGCAAATCGTGTCTCTGTTGCGAGTTCAGGTGAGTTGATTTGTTTATTTCTTTTCTGTTTTTTTTTCTCTTGCCATTTCAAAGGGCCTGACATCTGCATGCAGTGTGGACCACTTGAACAGCTGAGAGAGCAAAATGTGGGATTTTGAACATCATCGTTTTTGCCTTTGTCTTTTTATAGAAAGACTATGATGAAGAGCAGCACTGGTGAGTAATTTTTATTTAGAAGTAGCTACTTAGTAAGTAGGCCATTAGGTATGATAGTGGTAAGAAACTCGCCTAGAGCATGGCAGCAGAGAGTCCTCAGAGGAGAAGCCCCCTTCAAACAAGTGTTTCGGGCCTTTAATCTTCCTTATTTATTTTAAAACTTAGGGGGAAATCCCTGCTTTGTGAATTTCATGACAACTGCTGCCAAGAAATGTTAATCTTGAGCGCAGCGAGTAATCGGGTGCATTCACAAGGACCAGGGCTGATAGTCTGATCTAGTGTAGTTGTGTCATAAACCAACCAGACCTATTCCGTGGTTTTGAAAACTGATTGAAACAGCTGTGTGTGAACCAAAATGGTTTGGTACTGTCACGAATACGCATCCTTCAAACACACACACACACACACACACACAACACACACACACACACACACACACACACGATAGGACACACAGGGGACGGATAGCTTAGTGGTCAGAACATTGCGCTGGCAATTTGACCACCCGGTTCGAGTCTGGTCGAGGAAATTTTTCTCCTGGAGTTAACATCAGTGCTGACTCCACTCTCCCCAAAAGTCCTTTGGATGAGACTTTAAAACCGACGCCCCGTGTGCAAACGCACGCAGAACATCTTGTGCACACGTTAAATCCTGTTCCGCTTTTCGTAAGAGTAGACCATCATGTGCCGGTGGGAACAGATGACAATATTTACAATTAAAACTGCATACACACGGGAGCGGATGAAAAAAAACACATGATTGCTTATTCTGTTATCCTCGATATAAAAGAATAAAATAATAATAATAATAATAATAATAATAATAATAATAATAATAATAATAATAATAAATAGCACACACACACACACACACACACACACACACACACACACACACACACACACACACCACACCACATCCAGACTTTCAAGGCAAGATTGTTTTTGATTAGGACCTTAAAGTAAGATGTTAAGGGAAGGTTTTTAATGTGAGCTTAAGATCTTAACCCCTCCCCAACCCCCCTCCCCCCCTAAAAAAAGCGCGTAAACCCTTACTCATAATTATGTTAATGCTTGAAATGGGACAGATGTCGAGATGCTCCCCTTCTTCCTACAGCTGATTTTTTTGTTCTTTTTCAATATTGTCAAATAGTGCTGTAGAATTGAGAAATAGACAAAGATAGATATTTTGGATAAACGATCCTAATATTAAATGGTAGGCAGGCAAGCATCTTTACATCAACAGGTGCAAATGGACATCTTGTGTTTTAAGACATGTTTATGCATTTTCTTGCTGAAAGTTTTAGCAGAGTAGTTTTGATGTGATCACAAGAGAACTGACAATAATGTTAAATGGAACAATGTGGTTTTTGCCTCTGGTAATTGTGAATTTTATCATCTTTACAGTTTTTTTTCGTTCTGAGGTTCACGCTCCGAAGTTGACTGAAGATAACATTTTGCATATGCGACCATTTTTGCTCACCGATAAGGTTGTCGATTTCCGACTTCAAGAATGATGTCTAAACACACCTGTGTGTATGCCGGTTTTTGTGTGTGTGTGTTTTTTTCTTTTATATCATCCGTTCCTACCGCCACAGAACGGCCTACTCTTCCGGAAGACGGAACAAGTTTTAACGTGTTGTTATTGTAGTTAATTTTTTGCACTCGCTGATATTAAACATTTTTGTCAGCGCAGTTAAGTTTGCTTGACTCTACATTTATGAGTTGGGTTTGGCTTTATCTTGACAGAAAAATGTGGACAATAAGTAAATTCGTAAATAATTTGATATCTGAATATAAAAACGTTGCATGTTATTATTCGTGTGTTAAACAGACTGGAGGATATGAATCTTTTACTACAGCTCCTATCAATGATGTCATTAATGTTGTACATTACTGGTAGTTGGGAGGATCGATGGTCTAGAGATTGATCCCCGTTTATTGCCCGAAACTTTATCCCGTCCACTAGACTGTGAGTGATGGCCTGCATACAAGTCTTTTGGAACGGATGGTGAACAAGGTCCTGCATGCAGCACACATTCAGCGCACGTAAAAGAACCCACGACACCAAGAAAGGTATCCAGCAAAATTCTGTAGAATAAAGCCCTTCTCATAGGGAAACTAATACACTTTTAAAGGACATTTTTTGGAGTGGTACTGCTCTTGTGGCAACGCACTCACCCCTGAGAAAGAAGCCCAAATTGCCCGCAGATAAATATGCTGTGACTGGAAGTGGTATTCAATTCAATTTTCAATTTATTTGAATTTAGTTCAGTTGTGAAGTTATTTTACACTGCTTTAGAATAGAAACGAGTAAAACTGTCATTGTCATAACATGGGTGTAAATTTTCATACTTTGAGATTAAAAAAAAACATATATGGCTGTATAATTTTTCACCTACCTTATGAACTTACGTGGTTTTTGTGTTCAGGTAAAACTGGGTGGCCAGGCGACCTGCCATGGCAACCAGCTGAGGGAGGCTGACATCACAGACACCAGAGGAAGAGTTGGGTTTGCAACAAGAAGGACCAGACAAACCTCAACATCAAGGACCACACAAACCTCAATATAGACCACACAAACTTCAGCATCAAGGACCACACAAACCTCAACATAGACCACACAAACTTCAACATCAAGGACCACACAAACGTCAACATCAAGGACCAGACAAACCTCAACATGAAATGCCTGCAGCAGCATCCCCTGAGGGAGGAAGATTAGCACCCTGCTCTTCAGTCTCCCTTCCCTACTATCATCATGGCCACAGATTCCAGAGAAAAGGTATGTAAAACAACGTGGTGTAGCTTACGGGAAAAAATGTCTTCCCAATTCTGTAAAAAAAGAAAAAAAAGGAAAATATTCCACCATTTTTTTTTCATATGGTTACTTGTACTTTTATTTCAGTTACTGGATGTGTTTCTGAAACGGCATTTAAAAAGGTACACGTATTTCTTCAGCAGACAGTGCCGAAGAAAATTTACAAAAAACTGCATACACACGGCGACTGGATGTAAAAAAAAGTACGGGTGCTTATCTCATTATTCTTGACATGAAAAAAAAAAAAGTAAAGAGTAGCTGAGAATTATTTTAAAATGGTAAAGAAACAATCTGGGCAATCTCATAAATGTAAACCCATTTTTCATTTTGTTTTGGTTGTGATACAGTATTGCATGACCTAACTTTTACATCAGAGGAGTGCTGTTGTTTATTTACTACCACAAGTATAATTATTGGTTAGATTTCCCACAGTTGTAAAGTTGTCTTTGAAAATCGTGTTAAGACACTATGTCCTAACAATCAATGCCTGAAACCAGTACCCTACTTGTTCGTTACAAAAAAAAAAATGTCTGAAAGCTAACGTAAGAATCTATCTGTCGAAAATGAGTACTGGGTAATGTAGAGATCAAAAGTATTTTTTTGAAGAAAAAAAATTGTTTCAACTGAGGGAGGGATATCTATAATGCATGCTAATGTATTTTTAAAATTTTATATTTATTCTTTTATATCGAGGATAATGGATTAAGTACTCGTGTGCTTTTTTTACATCCAGTCTCCCGTGTGTATGCAGTTTTGTCAATCTTGTCATCTGTTACCACCGGCACACGATGGCCTACTCTTGCGAAAAGCGGAACAGGGTTTAACGTGTGCACAAGATATCTGCGTGCGTTCCCACACGGGGCTTCGGTTTATAGTCTCATCGGAAGGTCTTTTGGGGAGGGTGGAGTCAGCACTGGGAAAAATCCCCTCGACCAGGAATCGAACCCGGTTGCGAGCGCAATATTTCTCTTCGTAAATTTAATTTTTAACGCTAAAACCACAATCCTAGATAGAAGGCAATGAGGTGCTCATGGCTGTAGTCTATGATCTGTACCATATTGGTTTTCTATTTAATTTTATTCTATTTTCATTTTATTTGTCTTGCACACATGCCAGAAGACCTTTTCATAGAACATCTTACACGTACGTCAGATGATAAAAAAAAAACTGGATTATCTGACGAACACACATGTCAAAAGACCTTTTGGTAGGACATCTTGCACTCACGTCAGAAAACTTTTTCATATTTCCAAAGGATCTGCCAAAATAGACAGTAAAAAGACAGGATCATGGAACTAAGTGTAGATAATAAAAAACGATAATCATTATAAAAAAAAAATTCAGCGACCTCTCAAAAGTTTTGCCATGGATATTGTGATACGGATCTGTAGTAGCCAGTTGCTCATGGTTTCTTTCCCCAGGTCATCTCCACTCTCCTGGATCTGTCTGTCCACTGCAGGTTGTGAAGACACCAGCAGCACGATGCTGGAGCACAGGGCCCAGTGGACTTGTCCTCACCCACATGACTTGACTTGACCTATGTAAGACCGATAGGGAGGACGGGTAACAACCGGAGACAAGGAGCAATGCTTGAAAACAGCGCTGAAGGGTTGAGCTTCTGAAGGGCAAAGTCTGTAAAAAACGAGCCCCTAAAGGGCTGCATTGCCGCCGCTGTAGTCTAGTGGTTAGGGCGTTGGACTCGTAATCTAAAGGTTGCGGGTTCGATCCCAGCTTTCGGCTATGGCGTTGTGCCCTTGGAAAAGGCACTTTACGGCTATTTTCTCACCCAACCCAGGTGTAAAAGGGGTACCAACCTTGTGTTGGGGGCTAACCCTGCGATAGACTGGCGTCCTATCCAGGGGGGAGTCTATGACTCTCAGTCGCTTAACGCCACAGAAACCAGGATAAGCACCGGCGTTGATGAGCCTTAGGCTCGTGACAGACTTTAACTAAAGGGCTGCATCATGCAAGACAAGCCCCCCGAATGGCAGCACCCTGCAAGACAAGCCCCTGAAGGACAAATCCCGTATGCAAAACAGGCCCCTGAAGGGCAAAATCCTCCTACAAAACAGGCCCCTGAAGGGCAAAATCCTGCATGCAAAACAGGCCCCTGAAGGGCAAAATCCTGCATGCAAAACAGACCCCTGAAGGGCAACATGCAAAATAAGCCCCTGAAGGGCAAAATCCTGCATGCAAAACAGGCCCCTAAAGGGTAAAATCCCGTAAAAACCTGCCCCTCAAGGGCAAACTCCTAAAGACCAACTCCTGAAGGGCACACTCCTGAAAGACCAGCCCCTGAATAGCAAACTCCTGAAAGACCAGCCCCTGAGGCAAACTCTGAAAGACCAGCCCCTAGGCACACTCCTGAAAGACCAGCCCCTGAAGGGCACACTCCTGAAAGACCAGCCCCTGAAGGGCACACTCCTGAAAGACCAGCCCCTGAAGGGCACACTCCTGAAAGACCAGCCCCTGAAGGGCAAACTTCTGAAAGACCAGCCCCTGAAGGGCAAACTCCTGAAAGACCAGCCCCTGAAGGGCACACTCCTGAAAGACCAGCCCCTGAAGGGCACACTCCTGAAAGACCAGCCCCTGAAGGGCGAATCGAGTGCAGGCCTAGCATTGTTGCCCAGGGATCTAGGATCAGATCCCACTAGGCTGAAGAGCAAAGTTGATAGAAGTTTGGGGGCTTTCGCATCATGTCTGCATGACCTCGTATCTCTGAAACAATTCAGGGATCAAATGCGATGAGAGCAGTGAGGACTGGGGTCTCTGTGGACATCGGACATTCGACATGCAGCAGCATGTGAAAGGTAAGAATTGCAAAGCCTCCTTCCATGAAAGGGCTACCTTAGCATTCTTCACAGGTATCTTTGTACCGAGTACAACCTGTCTATGCCTGCGTGCATCATGTTCACACGTGTACCTCAGTCTTTCACATTTCCCAAATCGAAATTTGTCCCTGGAGTTTTCGGTAAGGCTCAACGATCGCGGATTTCAGAACTTCATCAGGAGCCTTTTGAACCTTACTCTGTGATCACAAAGACTGGCAGACTAGGCGTCGACATTGGGTTTGGTGTCCTAAACTGTCACAGCCAGTAAAACCCTTGCACACAGTGCTCAAGGGGAAAGGACACATCCAGCCCCCACTCTTTGTTCAATCATTTGCTCGACCTACAGGGTCTCTTCCATCTCGCCCTGATTCCTTAAAAGTCTTAGCATAGATGTCAAAAAGTTATGTGGGTCATCTTAGTTCTCTGGCCCTGTCTCTGACGTCGTGATTGTCACACGTATCAAGACCTCATAGAGGTAAGTACACGTGCAATGTTTTCTTCTTTTTTGTGCTTTTGTTTTTTGAGGTACCACTGCGAAGTTTTAAGATTTATGTTGAATATTCCCGTGTTTCCATAATTACCGAAAGAGACAAAACTTCCAGACCTTTATGGGGCCTT
>CM060335.1:50783724-50788724 GCA_030674155.1 Stramonita haemastoma
ACCCGGGTCAGCATATCATGAGGCAATGCACAACGCTCTAACCAATCAGGCTGTCCCGTCCCCCTCCCTGCCTACACTGAAATGGTTTTGGTTTGTTTTAAACTGTGAGGAGAAACATAGCCCTCAAATCACTCAGCTCTGTCAGTTTTCTTCCCTACATTTTATCACACCTAGTTAGTTGCAAGGACAAGTAAAAGAAAAAAATAATTCAAGTTCGTGACATTTTAGAAATGTAGTTTGTGAAGCATACTATAATCAGAATGTATTTTCCCTTCCATATCAAAATTCGCCGATATTTTGTAGTCTTTCTGTTTTCTGCTGTATTTACTTAATGTCAGACCTCATAGCTGGTGTCCGCATATTCAGTTTTTTTCTTCATATTGAGCTAGTAGTAAACAAAGGATGAAGTCTCGTTCCTTTCCTTCATGTTGGGTCAGTTGGAATCAAAGTATAAAGTGTTTTTATGGTATTTAGCTCGCTGGAATCAAGGTAAAAAAATTGTCCCTAATACATAATCTAGTATCAATGTTATTTCCTTCATACTGAGTTTGTATTAAAACTATACCCTCTTCCCTTCATATTGAACCAGGGGTATGAAAGTATAGAAATCTTTCCTTCATTTTTGGTTAGATGGCTTCAAGGCATAAAAATCTTTCCTTCATATCGAGTGAGTTGGCATCAGTGTAAAGTTTTCTTCCTCCCATCGGGCTAGATTGTAGTAAGTATAAACTTCTTTCCTATATGGTGAGTTAGTTTTTATTCAAGGAAGAGGCCATTTCTTCAGTTAACTGGTATCAAAGTACAAGTTTTTTTCCCCTTAATATTAAAGTAATTTTTTTTTATCAGGTTTGTTAGAATTAAAGCAAAAGCTGTTTCCTCCATGTCAAATAAGCATATTACGAAGTATACAGTTATTCACATTGTTTTATTACTGTCAGAGTGTAGAGTTCCTTACTCCTTGTCTAGTTAGGTGATCCAATATTCAGTTAGCTGCTTACCATATGCATGAAGGTCTTTTATTTTGTTCCATCATTTTTCATGAAACTTTTATTTAGCTTACATTTGAGTAGTTGGTATCAAAGTATAAACATCTGTCTTTCACATTTATTTTGTATCCAAGTTTTCTTTTCTTTGAATATTTTTCTACATGTTGAGTTATTTGGTATGGGAGTATAAAATTCCTTCATTTGTATGATTAAGTTGGCATCAAAGTCCAAAGCCTTTTCTTTTATACTGAGGTAGTTTTAAATTTTGTGTTTTTTCCCCTTCCTATTCAGTTTGTGTGAAGGTAGATAGTCCTCCCCCTTCATAGTGATTGTTAGCATCAAATCATAAAGTAAGTTTTTTTAAGGAGATATTTGGTGTCCAAGCATAAAGTTTCTTTCGTTCGTAATAAGTTAGCTGGTATAAATTTATAACATTCTTTCTTGTATATTGAATTAGTTCGTGTCAAAATTAGGGGAAAAAAAACCTTTTGTATTGAGTTATTGCTATCAAAGTATAAGGTTTTTTCTTTACCTTTTTAGTTGGTACCAAAGGTGTCGAAGTATAAAGATCTTCCTCCATGTTGAAACAGTTCCTAAGTATTTTCTTTCTTGAATATTTTGCTACTACATGTATTATAATATTTTTCTTTCTATTTAATTTTTCGGTTCCAAAGTAAAAGGTCATTTTCTTCATATCCCAGCTTGTGGTAATATGAGGACGTTTTTCTTATACTGAGATAGGGCGAGGATTAGATCCCAAACACAATAGGCACTCACACACACACACACACACACACACACACACACACACACACACACACACACACACACACACACACACACACACACACACACACACACACACACAGGCGCGCGCTCAATTTTCTATTTCGATTGCTTTTGAAAAAACATTGTAAAGCTTTTACTGGCTTACAACGTCGTTTTGTTTTGGCGCCAAAAATGCTCAAAATTCTAAATATGATTTCGGATCAGAAGTACTTGTACAAAACAGAGACGAAATGAAAACTCCTGGAAATGTACACTCGCTTCAGACGTTTGTTGTGATGCAAATCTTTGCCATAGTTATTACTGGTATAGCATCGCCTATTTCACAGAAACAAATCATTTTACCTCGACTTTGCGGGATCAGCTTAAGAGAGAAAACTATGCACAAGCTGACTGCAGGATGTTTGAAGAAAGAGCAGTACTTTTCCCGATACTCCTTTTTCCCTGTAGTGCTGTTCCCTGGAGCTGTCAACACTCCACTCTAACCCTAGTTCTTGCCCCATGCCGCAAACCCTAACACTTCACCAGTTTGATCCTAACTATTAACTCTTTGACACGGATTCCTTAACTCTGACTCAGTTCTGCGGTATGGGGAAACAGCTGTATAAGGGAACAGCAGCACAGGGAAAGAGGGTTTGGGGGTACTGACCGCTTGGGAATATTTTATTCCGGAGAATACCGTGATAGAGACATGATTTGCAAAAGAGATGATATGCAGAAAAATAATGATTACAGCATCCTTATGCTTGCATAGCACTGATGCTTCAAGAATTGTTCTATTTTTTAGTTTTCTGCAGGACCAAAGTAGGATGGCTTGCGACCACAGTCCATAAATCGGATATCTTCTCTGGAGCTATATAACAACAGAAGAAAAAAAAACCCAGTGTTCTGATAACCTTTGAAAATAACGGCAATACTGAAAAAGTGCTTAATGTATGAGTTACACGGTTTTACCTCAATAGCTTGACACGTAGTTTTGACTTCAAATTCTACTGGTTATCAAGTATAAGGTTTGTTTTTTTTTCTTTTACATTAAGTCACTTGGTTGGTTAGTGTAGATCTCTTTCCTTCCTCTTGAGTTGTCACTAAGTTTGGGTTGTTGTTTTTTTCATTCCATGAAATAAGTTGGTGTCATAGAATAGAATTATCCCCTTGCTATTGAACAAGTTGGCTCAAAGAATAAAGTTCCAAGCTTAGTATCAAGATAGTTATCAAACTGTAAACTTTTTTCTTCAGATTCAGTTATTACAAAAGTATAGAGCTCCCCCTTTCATATTTCTTTGTTTTTTGTATCAGAGTATAAAGTTTTCCCCTCCATATTCATTTAGTTGGTGTTAGCAGGCCCTCCCTTTATATTGAGTTAGTTCTATCAAAGCAAAAAGTTCTTTCCTTCAGGTTGAGTTCGCTGGTACACGTGTAAAAGGTTTTCTTAATATGGGTTGGTGTAAAAAAAAGTGAAATTGTTCCTTGGAATTAGTTGGTTGATATCAAAGAAGTTATTTCCTTTATTCTATTTGTTTTTAGGTAGTTGTTATTGAGCTAGGTGTTATTAGGTATAAAACTCTTCCCTTCATATTGTTGTTGCCATCCTAGTTACCTTCACATTGATTGCATTGCTTGGAACAACAGTTGCATGAGAGAACAACACTAAAGGGAAAGAGGGGTCTGACTTACTGGCTGGCGGAAAATACTTCATTCCTCAGAAAACGGTATAAGGCTGTATAAATCCCATATATCATCATCATTATTAGTGTTTCTATTTGTGCAAGAGAAAAGACATGCAGACGAATGTTTTTTGCTGTTGTTTTTGTACTTTTTAAATATTTTTTAAAATTTATTTTTTAAGACAAATGTTAGTTTAAAGCTAAAGCTAACTCTTGACAGTTGCAGTACTGGGGAAAAGGGCCTGCTGTAGTGTATGGAGTCCATGCCCTGTTTCATCTGTGTCACTTTCCACGTGTAGATTTTGATTCAGATTAATCTAGTTCTTTTCAAGTTTACAGTTCTTCCCTGTGTAGTAAGTTGGTGTTGTATGAAGCTTTTCCCTTCCTATTGAACTAGTTGGTATGAAGTATTAACTTTCATTCCTATTGAGTTGGTGTCATGAAATAAGGTTCCTCCCTTTATACTGAAGAGTTGATCACCATGTAATGTTCCAAAATTTTCTATTGACTTTGTTTATACATAGGTTTCTTTCAAGATTTTTTTCTTATAAAGGTGTTGAAAAAAATATTAAAGATACTCTTATAATAATTATTGATATAAACAGATTTCTTGTTTCAATTCCAAAAGTTTTCATAATTCTATAAATTTTCATTGCTAAAAAAAAAAAAAGTTTTCCTTTTTTCTATTTCATCAATCCGTTGAAAAGTGCTTGGGTGCCCTGATAGTTTTGTTAGGTTTATTAGTTATAAATTACGAGTTTCCTCTCGTTTTATTCTGGTGGTATGATTATAAAGCTGTATATTTTTTTTAATCCTTAGATGGTTTGATATAAGCTGGGCTAGAGATATTTGAGGGCTTGTTTCCTCAATTTTCTGATTGAATAATGGCTTTGAAATGATTTTTTTTAGTGTTTGCAAAACTCCAGAGGGTTTTTTTTGCGCTGTTTTGTGAATTCAAATGAAGTATTTGTCCATATGCATTTATATCATAGTCCCATTGTGAACCTTGTTATATACAGTCCCTGATATCAGGTCATCTCTAGCTCTATTTTCCCTGAATGCATTCAGATGATCTGTTTAAAAATTAAGTCTGGTATAGTCCTGTCACAACTGATGTTAGGTCAGGAAATAGTCATCTTTATTTGTAGTGACCATGCAATACCCGCTGAATGAATTTCGAGAGCAGAAGGTTATGAAATAAATACAAGTGTGATTGCCCCCCCCCCCCCCCCCCCCCCCCGAAAAAAAACAACCAGGCCCAGGAAAAACAAAGGCACAAAATTGTCAGGAAAGCATGCAGCAAAAGCCAGAAAAAAAGAATTAAAGGATAAAAACTTAACACTACCACAAACACACTAGAGCAAACATAAACCCAGACAAATGTATACCACTCGTTTACACGTGTAGAAACGCATGCAGCAGCAGCACACACTAGAGCAACAATAAACCCAGCCGACTGTTCACTGCCGCTGAACATGAATAGACACAGGCAGCAATTCACACTGGGGCAGTTAGTGCTCTGGACCTAGGTAAGAGAAGTGCTGACTCGGGTTCATGGATGACA
>CM060335.1:50791224-50798724 GCA_030674155.1 Stramonita haemastoma
TGTGTGTGTGTGTGTGTGTGTGTGTAAGACTGAAAATTATTTAGTTATTTTTGTTTGTTGGGTTGTTGTTTTTTGGCCAATGAAGAAAGACGTGTAGAGCACCCACACAAAAAGAGAGAGAGAAAAAGAAGACAAAACATAATTAACAGAGAGATTGTGCTTCATGATCTGCATGCAACTGTGGCCTTTAAATACATACATATATATATATATATATATATATATATATATATATATATATGTATATATATATATATATATATATATATATATATATATATATATATATTGTGTGTGTGTGTGTGTGAGATAAGCATTTAGCTCTGTCTGGGATGTTGGTTAGCCAGACTGTTAATGTGTGTGAGTAATGATGGCGGTTGTTTCTTTATTTGTCCACTTACTTGTCTGTGTGTCTGTGTGTCTGTGTGTCTGTGTGTCTGTGTGTCTCTCCCTTTTTTCCCCTGTGTCGGATTCTTTGGACCTTACTGATAAGGTAAGTACTGCCAATAACAGCTCTTTCACAAACAAATCAACAAAGTCAAAACCCTAATCCACTCAGCGAAGACAAACTATTTTTCTGCTCAAGTTCTCAATGCCACGTCCATGAAATCTCTTTTTTCCCTCACCTCAACTCTCCTTGGATCTGCAAAGGCTAGCCCTCTGCCTACTGTCCACAGCCACTCTGAACTTCCTGGTATATTTTCTTCATTCTTCTCTGACAAAGTCCGCAACATCCGCTCCAAACTGGATCAGACTTCTTTCCGACTTGCACCTCCTGATCCCTAGTTCACTGGCACTCCTCTTCTTGTCTTTCACCCAACAAGCGATAAAGAAATCAAGAACATTCTGAAAGAAATGACAATAAAATCATGCGATCTCGATCCTGTGCCTGCTTCTCTTTTCATTCAGTGCATCCCACAGCTTATACCTACTATCACAAAAATAGTAAACTCATCTCTTCTTTCTGGAAATTTTCCATCAGCTCTCAAAACTGCGATAGTCACACCTCTGCTCAAAAAGCACGACCTCGATCCTAACATCCTGAAGAACTACAGACCCGTCTCTAATCTGCCTTTTATCTCTAAAGTCCTTGAAAAAGTTGTTCTGAAACAACTCAATAGCCATCTTCTTTCCAATAATCTCTTTCCCCCTTTTCAGTCTGCCTATCGCGTCAACCACAGCACTGAAACCACCCTGGTTCATACTCTAAACTTGCTTCTCCATGCTTCTGACTCAGGGAAAATCTCCCTTCTTACTCTTCTCGACTTATCTGCTGCCTTCGACACTATAGACCATTCAATTCTCCTCTCCCGTCTCCAGAACATGTTTGGCGTTAAAGGCACATCCCTCACCTGGTTCACTTCATACCTCGCAGACCGAGTCCATACAGTTGCAGTAAACAAGATTCAATCAGCACCTGCCAAACTGGAATGTGGTGTCCCTCAGGGATCAGTTCTGGGCCCTCTTCTTTTTACCCTCTATACTGCTCCACTGTCACATATAATAGACCGTCATCATATCAATTATCACTTTTATGCTGATGACTCGCAGATTCAAAGCAGTGACGCGCCTGAAAATCTTCCTTCTCTCTTGACAAATATGACCAGCTGCCTTCAAGACATCCAACACTGGATGATACAAAACAAATTACAACTAAATGCAGATAAAACCGAAGCCATGCTTGTAGGCACCAAACACAAACTCTCCTCCATTCCAATAACTTCAATAGAATTCGGCAATACGTCAGTTCCGCTATCCACTTCTGTGAAGTATCTAGGAGTCGTTGTCCATAACACTCTCTCCATGCAAAAATTCATTACCCAAACCTGTCAGTCATGCTACTATCAACTACGGCGTATTAGCGCAATTCGAAAGTACCTGTCCACTGATGCAACTTCCAAACTTGTCACTTCTCTTATTCTCTCACGTCTGGACTATTGTAATTCTCTTTTGGCTGGTCTGCCAGCATCATCCATCCACTCCCTTCAACGCATACAAAACTCCGCAGCTCGTCTGGTCCTCAGAAAGAAAAAATCTGAGCACATCACCCCTCTCTTGCAATCTCTTCATTGGCTGCCCGTACCACAGAGAGTAAACTACAAGATCAATACCCTCTGTTACAAATGTCTCCACAATACTGCACCCTCCTACCTCTGTGAATGTCTTCACTTGTACACACCTTCTCGCTCCCTCCGCTCGTCGGCAGATACTTTGTCCCTAAGAACACCCAGATTCAACCTATCTACCGTTGGCCGCCGCTCTTTCTCTGTTTCCGGTCCATCGATGTGGAAGGACCTTCCTCTCTCCCTCCGACAAAAGCCTACTTATGACACTTTTAAATCCAACCTCAAGACACACTTATTTCAAACCTAAGTTTTTCTCCTTCCGCTTCCATCTCTTACCTGTCCCTGCCTTCAACATCCACCTGCCAAAGTGCATAACGTTTGTGGGTGTGTGTGCGTGCGCGCGCGTGCTGTGTGCGTGCGTGCGCGTGCGCGTGCGTGTGTGTGTGTGTGTGTGCATTCGAATTTGTCAAAACTGTAAATAGTTGCTGATTGTGCGTCGTGTAGGTTGAATGCAAGCGCTTTGATTTGTTTTTGCAAGATATAGCGCTATACAAATTCCATGTATTATTATTATTATTATTAATATTATTTGTTTAAAGGGTAAAGCGCATTTGAGTAAACAAAAGCACTGCATTTGAAAAAAAATCTGTTTTGTGATCGCTTTTTTTCTGTTTCTATACATTTCGACTGTATGTGTGTGTCAAATCAAATCAAATCGAATGTTTATTTCCAGATGGTATATTGAATAAGCTTTGATTTGCTTTTTTTTCATCAAGCCATCTATCTCACTCACTCACTCACTCAGTCCCATGTCCCAAAGGACGTAGGGGGGACATGAGAGAAGACGCAACGGAGATCTTTTTCCATGCTTCACGATCCTGTGTGGCTAGTAGGAGGCGTTGCAGGGGTTGGGCAGTCCAGTCTTTGATGTTGTCAACCCATGATTTCTTTTGGCGGCCTCTTCTTCTTTTGCCCTCGACTGTTCCTTGCAAGATGGTTTTTGCTAGGGTGTTGTGTCTTGTGGTGTGACCAAACCACATCAGCTTTCTCCTCTTTATGGTGGAGAGCATAAAAGAAAGAAAAAAAAAAACAAACCCCCCCCCCCTAATAAACCAAAGAAAAAAGAAAAGAGAACCCCCCAAAACAATTCACCAACATTAACTAACATGATTTCAACAGCCTTCAAAATTAAATATGCCTATAGATAATACAAGCAACAACAATAACAACAAAAACAACCATATAAAAAAAACCACTCAAAAGACACGCACACAAGCACACATACACACACACACCCGCGCGTTCGCTCGCTCGTCCACACAGCACGTATGCACGTACGCGTATACACACATTTAAAAAAAAAAATTAAAATCATATAGTGTGAAATAAACAGCTTATATCTATTACAATGTCACCAATACCATTATTTAAGACATAAAAAAAGAATCTATGAAATAATGTGTGTGTGTTCTTGCGTGCGTGCGCGCGCGTGTGTGTGTGTGTTTGCACAATTATAGAAAGGAAGTGTTCCACTTGGCTGGACAGTGTAAGTTGCGTAGGTCAGAGGTTTTAAAGAGGGATTACTGTTTTATGGTTAGTTTCTCTCCATCAGAGAGTTGATTCAACTGCTAATTTGACACAGCCTTTTAACACATTACCTAGGTATACCTAGGTCCCATTCTAACCCATCACTTAGAGATGAGGCAGCTGGCATTTCCTCCTGTCACTGTTGAGAGGCCAGTGGAGGTGATGTCAAAGGAAGTGGCAAGCCCAGAGTTAAGCCCTGCTGTTACCTGTGCTGGGGTGTGGCAAGCCTAGCCTAAACACGTCAAGTAGCTAAAGATGGCATAAGTGTCCACAGTATCCTAGGAGATAACCCCCCCCCCACCCCTCTGTTCATCTCAACCTGCCTCTCCTATCAGGTAAATAAGGGGGGGGGGGGGTTGTTGTGTAAGTACCTAATAAATGGTCTCAGTTATACTGTGTGTGTACCTACCTGCATGCATGCCTGTGTGCACGTGCGTGTGTGCGTGCATGCGTGCGTGCATGTGTGTGTGTGTGTGTGTGTGTGTGTTTGTGTGTGTATGTGTGTGTATGTATGTGTATGTGTGTATGAGTGTGGTGTGTGTGGTTGTGTGTTTTGTGTTGTGTGTGTGTGTGTGTGTGTGTGTGTGTGTGTGTGTGTGTGTGTGTGTGTGTGTTGGTGTGTGTGGTGTGTGTGTGTGTGTGTGTGTGTGTGTGTGTGTGTGTGTGTGTGTGTGTGTGTGTGTGCATGTGTGTATGTTTGTGTATGGTTGTGTTGTATGTGTGTGTTGGTGTGTGTGCGTGTGTGTGTGCGTGTGTGTGTGTGATTGTGTCTGAGTGTGAGCGAGTGTGTGTGTATGTGTTTGTGAGTATGGAGTAAGAGATATCACCGATGGAACAATAGAATAATTACATCTTCGATTTAAATAGGAATAAACGAAATCAAGGCAATAGAAAAACTGATTTAACAGCAAACATATAAGACAGAAAACATGACATCAAACAAAAATATGAACTTACAAATATTTGCATGACAGATTTGATAAACAAACATAAAATTGGGAGAGATGGGAGACAGAGAGAGAGAGAGAGAGAGAGAGAGAGAGAGAGAGAGAGAGAGAGAGAGAGAGAGAGAGAGAGAGAGAGAGAGAGAGAGAGAGAGAGTCAACCTTCTTTCTCAGAGTTTAAAAAATCGGAAATATAAAGTGATAGACATGTATGCGTTTTGGGGTTTATAGATACTGCTTCTTGATCTCCTGTGTTATCTGAGAGCAAATTTTGTTTAAATATTTTCTGAAATAGCCGCTTCTCGCGGTCCCTAATTTATACAGTCAGTGATGTAAAACGATGGTAACAAAGATTTAAACCACATTTCATGGTCCCAGAGCTGTCCAGCCCTCCCTACCGTAATTGCCCGACGCCAAGTCGCCGCTTCCGGCGGAACAGCAGCTGGCAGGCTGGAGGCTTGTCAAACACACTTCAAGTAGACGTCCCCTTCAGGCATCCTTAGTTAATTTTACTTTCCTGCTACAGCCCAATGCCTGTGCCGCCCTTAGCAGGTTCGGCAATCAGGGCGGGCTAGTTTCGTTTCACTTATCATCTTTCCAACTTGGCTAGCTCCTACTGTGGTTGAACAAGAAGGTGTTATTCAATAAAAACAATACTTGTTGCCATCGAAACTTCAGATATGAAAAGCGAATAATCATATGTGACAAAATAATTCTCACAGGCTAAAGGATACAGCATAAAAGGCACAAAGCCCACAGCGATGTGAAACTTTCAAACGCCTTTTTCTCGAAACTACGTCGAACCGCGATAGCCGCTTCAGGCAGGTAACCCTCGATATATTTGTACAAAGTGTTTAGAAAAACAAAGCCATTGTGTGAAAAGATGTGGATGTGTTTTGTCACTAATCTCTTTTCTTCATGGCACCTTCTTCTTGTCTTTTTTTTTTTTTGCTCTCTGGGTCTATGCTCCTGTCCTTTCTCTCCCCAGAAAAGACTTAGAAGATAACAATTCTCTCCCACGCTCCAAAGTCAGATAGATATTCTGGGCCTGACATGTCAGGTTTTTTACAGCAGCACAATGCAGTTTTTGCTTGTGAATGTAACACAACAATAGCTGCTGTCTGAGGGTTCGACAAAGAAAAATACCGTTTTGTGCAAAACTGGAAAATACTGTTTTATCCCTAAGAGACAATCACCTTCATGAATAAAATATCGGAATCGGGGACACTTTCTTATTCTCTGCTCTCTTTTTCCCTTCTCTTTTTCCTTTCCCATCTTGATAAAGGTTTCTGAGCCAACAGCTAGCACGATAAGGGAAGGGTGGGGGTGGGGAGGGGGGAGGAAGTATGAAGGAGGGTGTCTGCAAACACACAGTTCTCATTGGTTCTCTCTTGTATAGATTCTTCCTGTCTCCAAACACCGACCCTGAAAGACCTACACCAAGAGAAGCCTGTATAGATGAAGTCACCCATCCCTCGCTGAAAATCCCCACACCCAGATTTCATTCAGCCTTCTATGTATATCAGCCACCAGAGGCTGTGTAAGGGAAGAAGGGAGGAATTAAGAACTAGTATAGCAGACGTATGTTTTGTGGAGGTTTCATACATCTTCATCTCTGCTTACTGATGGTGTCACTGATAGCTTGTTCTCTGTTGCCTTTCCTCCGTTCATCAGGTCTGACTGGTATGTGTTTGGCTGGCCGTCTGTCTTTGTTTTGGTTTGGTTTGATCATTTAAAAAAATCTTTGTTTGTATCTAAGTAACATTGCTCAGAGGTTTGGATGTACAAGACCTCCCCTCCCCTAAAAAATCTGCATCTGTTTGTTAGTCTGCCCATCCACTTACTTGTCTGTGTGTCTGTGTGTCTGTGTGTCTGTGTGTCTGTGTGTCTCTCTCCCTTTTTCCCTGTGTCGGATTCTTTGGACCTTACTGATACAAGGTGTCAATCCTTATCCTTCACTCTTGGAAATCATCATCACCATCATTGTTGTCACCGTCATCGTCGTCATCATCATCATCATCATCATCATCATCATTATCACCGTCGTCGTTGTCGTCGTCGTCGTCGTCATCGTCATCATCATCATTTATTTATTCATCATCATCATCTGTATTTATTTTACACAAGTTTGTGTACCTTTACGCTTTGTGTTTCCCTGTTTTAGTGTCTGTCTGCCTGCCCGCCTGTCTGCCTGCCTGCCCGCCTGTCTGTCTGTCTGTCTGCCTGCCTGCCCGCCTGTCTGCCTGCCTGCCCGCCTGTCTGCCTGCCTGCCTGCCTGTCTGTCTGTCTGTCAGTGCATGGTTAGAAGTCTGAGTGCCATCTTTATGAACTGCGAGAAGTCATCATGTCTGTGTGCCCTGTGCCCTATGTCTGCGTTTTGTTTTCGTTTCTCCACTAGAACTCCAAGGTTCACTAACCCCAGATGAGACTTTGGTGTATGGACCGTTGTTACCCCCCATTAAGGTAGCCGCATTCCGACTTCAGGGATGATGTCCATACACGACACCAGTGTGCATGCGGGTTTTTTGCATGGTTTTTGTTTGTTTGTAAGGTTGTTTTTGTTTTTATTTTATATTATTTTTTTGGTGATCATCAATTCCTTCTGGCGCGAAACGGTTTGATCTTCCAATAGGCGGAACAGGTTTTCAACGTGTGTGCAAGATATTGTGTCACCGTGAGTTCTTACACAGGACCTCGAGTTAGAATGTCATCCAAAGAATTTTTCGGGCGGGAGTGGAGGCAGTAGCGATGCTAACTCGAGTGAGGGAAATAAATATGAATCCCTTTGAACGGGTGTTGCAATGAGGGCTCGAACCCAGACTCGTCAAACTGCGAGCACAATGCTCTGACAATTAGGCTGTTGGCACCCCCCCCCCCCCCCGCCCTCTCCCCCCCCCCCCTCT
>CM060335.1:50803724-50813724 GCA_030674155.1 Stramonita haemastoma
CAGTGTCATGTTTTGTGGTGCATTCACTGTGCAGACAGATTTTAGGAGAATAAACCTGGTATAGTGATCTTTTGCTAATGGCTGAATCAGGGGTCTTTTGGGCGTGTTTATTTACTCATTCACTTACTTACTTACTCACTTACTTACTTACTTACTTACTCACTCACTCACTCACTCACTTACTTACTTACTCACTCACTCACTCACTTACTCACTCACTCACTCACTCACTCACTCACTCACTTACTTACTTACTTACTCACTTACTTACTCACTCACTCACTTACTTACTTACTTACTTACTTACTTACTCACTTACTTACTTACTCACTCACTCACTCACTTACTCACTCACTCACTTACTTACTCACTCACTTACTTACTTACTTACTTACTCACTCACTCACTCACTCACTCACTCACTCACTTACTTACTCACTTACCTACTTACTCACTTACTCACTTACTCACTTACTTACTTACTCACTTACTTACTCACTCACTCACTCACTCACTCACTCACTCACTCACTTACTCACTCACTCACTTACTCACTTACTCACTCACTTACTCACTTACTTACTCACTCACTCACTCACTTACTCACTCACTCACTCACGCACTCACTTACTTACTTACTTACTTACTTACTTACTTACTTACTGACTTACTGATCTATTTCAATTTCATTATTTATCTATGAACTTGACATTATGTAGTGTTCTTTTGCAGATACTTGAATCAGTTTATTGTATGATTATTTGTCCTTTTCTATAAATATTTGTTTATCTTTAATGTCGCTATTTGTTTTCTTATCTTCTTACTGTTTCTCAATATATGTATTTACTTATTAGTTTATTCATCATTCATTGTGTCTATTCAGATTTGTTCTCTTTCCTTTTCATGTTATATAAATTTGATTACACCATAGTCGTTCTCATGTGCAACAAGGCATTGAGTTTATGGCTAAAAATCTATCCATCAAATGACATTTTTGTGTTGACAGTTTCAATAGTTTTGTCCCCAGAAAACAACGCATGGTTGTACCAGTTTATCTATTTTTGTATTTACTTTTGTTCATCAGTTGTTGTTAATCTGAAAGGATGTTTTTTTTCAAAAGATCTTAGTTTTCTGTTCAATTTATCATTGTGAATACGTTCATATCTTTTGTAAGTTATAGTAAGTTACATAGAAACAAAGAAACGAAAAACAAACATTTTTAATAGTCACAACTTTCTGACAATAAGAATGCAGTTTGGTAAAAAAAAAAAAAAATAATAAAGAAGAAGAAGAAAAAAAAGAAAAGAAAGAAAGAAATCATGGACATCCTTGAACAAAAAGGTTGTTCTCAGTAGCCATAACTATTCTTTTTATGTAACACTCAGAAAGCAACTATTGTTCTCTGTCATATGAGCGAAAATGCTTTGCGCTGCCGTTAAGCGCCTGACAAGTCAGGCCTAGCACATCCGACTAGGGCATGGGAAAGAATTGTTATCTTTTTAAGTATAACTGGATAACAAGGCAGGAAAAGGAACTAAGAGGGCAGAATATAGACGAGATGGAGGTGATAAGAAGGAAAGGAACAGGGCAGAAACAAAGAGAGGGATATGAAGGAGGGAATGTCTAGTGCAGAATTTCCAGTAGGTGGGAATACTATCCATACTGACAGGCCCCTTGGCATCCCCACAAAGAAAGTAGCCATACTATAACTCAACGTTTTAAATCACAGCAGCTGATCGTACAGAATCTAAACAGTGTCACATACATACACCTTCATCGGGGTCATAAAAACAACAACAACAAAAGCCGTTTACAACTTCACCTTGCATATCCTTTATTTAGCGCTGAATCTTGTAAAGTGGAACAACAAACTGAAGCACTTGTATTCATGACATTCACATTATTTTACCATCTGTATGCCTTTAAAGATGGAAGTCAGAGAACAGTGTGTGATATATAAGTTTTGTTTTTCTGTGTTCGTTGCTATTGTTGTTATTGCTTTGTTGTTGTTGTTGTTTTTTAATTGTTCTTTTATGTCGAGGATAATGGAATAAGCACTCATGTGCTTTTTTTCATCCAGTCCCCGAGTGTATACAGTTTTGTAAATATTGTCATCTGTTCCTACCGGCACACAATGGCCCACTCTTACGAAAAGCGGAACAGGATTTAACGTGTGCACAAGATGTTCTGCGTGTGCTCGCACACGGGGCCTCGGTTTACTGTCTCATTCGAAAGACTTTTGGGGAGAGTGGAGTCAGCACTGATATTAACTCCAGGGGAAAAATCCCCTCGACCGGGAATCGAACTTGAGTCGTCAAATTGCGAGCGCAATTTTCTGACCACTATGCTATCCCGTCCCCGTTTTCGATGGGGGATGGGAATATGACTCGTAAAGCTATTCCAGAACATATGCTCATGTGTGTGTGTGTGTGTGTGTATGTGTGTGTGTGTGTGTGTGTGTGTGTGTGTGTGTGTGTGTGTGTGTGTGTGTGTGTGTGTGTGTGTGTGTGTTGTGTGTGTGTGTGTGTGTGAGAGAGAGAGACACACAGAGAGAGAGAGAGAGAGAGAGAGAGACAGACAGAGACAGAGACACAGAGAGAGAGAGAATGAATAAATGAATAATCTTTATTTTTCAAGGGTTACAGAGTAAGCATTACATACTTTTTTTTATCCAGCCCTTGCCCTGATCAGGGAATAAAGCTAAGAACCCCCCTCCCTATCCCTACATACCAGCATCACCACCAACAGCAGTTCAACCAATATTTTAAAAGAAGAAAACGGGATACATTCAACAAAACGCATCATCCTAACTGGATACACTGATAATTATTTAAACAAACGTGTGTGTGTGTGTGTGTGTGTGTGTGTGTGTGTGTGTGTGTGTGTGTGTGCGTGCGTGCGTGCGTGCGTGCGTGCGTGCGTGCGTGCGTGCGTGTGTGTGTGTGCGTGTAAGCGGGAAATCAAGCAAAGTAGGCATAAAAGGGAGAGAAAAAAACAGACATAAAAAATAACATAAAAACCCTTTAAACACAAAAAGCTACATAAAAACACATCTCTGTATTCAAATGGTAAGAATACAATTTGAATCCAACATAACAACCAAAACCCTCCTCTCTATAATAAGTCTAGGATAGCATATGTGAAGGTGGAAGTTGGAAGGGAAAGGAAAGGGAAAGGAAGGAAATGAGAGAGAGAGAGAGAGAGAGAGAGAGAGAGAGAGAGAGAGAGAGAGAGAGAGAGAGAGAGAGAGAGAGAGAGAGAGAGAGACAGAGACAGAGAGACAGAGACAGAGACAGAGACAGAGACAGAGACAGAGACACAGAGACACAGAGACACAGAGACACAGAGAGAGAGCGTACCATCATGTTTTGACATTAGCATTTAAATTGGTATATAGAGAAAAAAAGAAATAAGGAAGGATAGACAGACGGACAGACAAACAGAGACAGACAGACAGTACGGACGAATGGACGGACAGACAGACAGACAGTTAGACAGACAGACAGACAGAAAAACAGAAACATCCCCCCTCCCCACAAAAAGACCAGAATAGCACAGCCGCCAAGGATTAAATTCTGACATGAAGAGTGACAGCAAAGTCAGTTTGTATACAAGTACTTACTATCACAGTGAACAATATTAGCGTGGGAAACGATGAATCTGTGCCCCGTGGGAGTTGTAGTGAACAGTGAAGTTATGCAAGACTCCTGAAAATGGGCAATTTTGATACTTTAAATCCTACCTATCCCCCTCCTCCCCCCACCTACCCCCTTCTCTTCCATTACCTATCCCCACCCACGTCCTCCCCTACCCACCGTCCCCATCCCTCTCCTTCCTACCTATCCCCTCCTCCCTATCCCCACCCCCTCCCCCCCTCCCTACCTATCCCCACCCCATCCCCCTCCTCCCCACCTACCCCCATCTTCCCCTCCTTTCCCTACCTATCCCCTCCCCCTATCCCCACCCCTTCCCCCCATCCTCCCTATCCCCCCTCCCTATCCCCCTCCCTATCCCCCTCCTCCCCCTACCTATCCCCCTCCTCCCCACCTATCCCCCTCCTTTCCCTACCTATCCCCCTCCTCCCCACCTATCCCCCTCCTTTCCCTACCTATCCCCCTCCTTCTTCTTATCCCCCTCCAGCCTCCCCCTCCCCCCTTCTCTCCAACAAAGAAAAAAAAAACAAGCACAAACATGGGAAGATAGAGGACACATCTCCTCCGAAGCTCGGAGGATTAGAAGTTAGGGGGCGATCCCCGTAGAGATCTGCCATTCCTAATTCAAAGCTTAAGTTGTTGCCTTCAAACAGGGTTTTTCGTCCTCCAGGTTCCCCCATGTGGGACATTGACTGTTTTTTCTCTGGGGATTGTTGCCTTCATAGTTTTGGAACATATTATTACACTAACAATTCCACACTTGACAGGTTCTTTTCCCATTTCTGCTCAGAAATTGAAAAAAGAAGCTTAATCTGAAACATTTCTTATCACCATGTTTGTTTCAAACAGGTGAACAGCCCAGTCTACAATTTTATTTTTTAAAAAATGTTGCTTCAGATACATTTGATACATATTTTCCTCTGGACTTTTGAGTAACTTCAAACAATAAAAAGGAACATAACTGTTATGACAGCCTTTGAAGGGGGGTAATATTGCCTAAAAATAAATTAACGTTTTATCATGCATATAAAATGTGTCAGAAATTCTAAATACATGCGGCATAAATTAACACAGGTTAAACAACTTACAGTTTGAAGACAGTTGCCATTGGCAAATTTGTTATCTGGGGGCAATGCAGGGACAGATACGAAATGAAACAGAAGGGGAAAATTTTATGTTTGAAATATGTATATCTTGAGACTGGGTTGAAAACTGTCATAAGTAGGCTTTTAGCGAAGTGAGAGAGGGGGGTAATTCTAGACTGATGGACCAGAAATAAAGAAAGAGAAATACACACACACACACACACACACACACACACACACACACACACACACACACACACACACACACACACACACACACACACACACACACACACGATTCAAGATTTAATTCCTTTCACCCCTTTTGGGACATGGAAGATGACAAAATAATTCAACAACACTAATGCTAGTATTATCTATACTAACAGGAACTGAAAAGCAACAATTCATTGCAAAATGATAAACAAACACTATTAAATGCTCCAGACATTCTAAAGTATATCAATTTCTGTAAAAAACACAATCTACACTTGTGAAAGATAACAAAATGAAATTTTAAGAAAAACATTCAAATGTTATGAGCTTTGAGGGAGACAGGAGAACTTTTCAAGATTTACATTTCCACAGACTGCAGAAATCATAACTGGACATGGGTTGAAGGAAATGCTGAGGAATAAAATCTTGTTGTAAATGTTTAAAGTAGGAAACATTCCATGATAAGAATAAATTTCTCGCCTTCAACAGACATATTGCATTTTGAACATATTCTTTCTTCCCTGATATGTTATGGAAACATCCATTTGCAATAGATTCTAGAAAGTTTGTGAAAACTGCAACTAAATTTCATGAGTGTAAACATATACATCTGGCAGACAAGTTATAATTTTTTCCATACTAAAATTGGTTTTATAACTCCGCCAAGGATGGTCCCAACCCCGGCTGAAAAAGGAGGGTTAGGCATAGGGTTAGCTACCCCACCCTGTGAAAAAAAACACTGGCTACAGAAACGCCAAATAGCAATTTAACAGACATCGCGGACCTGGGGAAGGATGGACCTCCAGCTGGAAGGTGTATGAAGTCGGGTGGTGAAAGCCAGAGTCATCTGGAAGCCGTCAGACCAAAGACCATCATCTCCACCAGGACCACCACATCCATCGGTATGTGGAACGTCAGGACCATGTACGAGACGGGGAAGACAGCGCAAGTAGCCGCAGAGATGAGGAAATTCAACCTCACCATCCTAGGAATCAGTGAAGCAAGATGGACTGGTTCCGGGCAGAAGCGACTGACTTCTGGGGAGCTGCTGCTGTTCTCGGGGCACGAGCAGGAAGATGCTGCACACACCCAGGGAGTCACCCTGATGCTTTCCAAGCCAGCACAGGGAACGCTCATCAGGTGGGAGGCGCACAGACCAAGGATCATGACAGCCTCTTTCCGTACAAAGAAGAAGAGGATCAACATGGACATTATCCAGTGCTACGCCCCAACAAATGACAGCGAGGAGGAGGAGAAGGATGACTTTTACAACAGATTGCAGACTATCATACAAGACAGACCGAAGAGAAACATCATCTTCATAATGGGTGACTTCAACGCCAAGATAGGTAGTGACAACCAGGGATACGAGGAGATCATGGGGCGGCATGGGCTAGGCGAGATGAACGACAACGGGGAGAGGTTCACAGACCTGTATGCAGCAAGCAACCTGGTCATTGGAGCAAGTGTTTTCCCACACAGAAGGATACACAAGGCAACTTGGGTGTTGCCAGACCTGTCAACGGAGAACCAGATTGACCACATGTGCATTGTGAAGAAGTTTCGCCACTCCCTGCAGGATGTATGTGTCAAGCGAGGAGCAGACATTGCTTCAGACCATCATCTACTTGTTGCCCGGTGGAAGCAGAAGCTGAAGAGAAATTGGACGGGGGGATCCAGTCAACGCCAGCGTTACAACACCACCACGCTGAAGGACAACAGGAAGCAAGAAGAGTTCAAGGTCACTCTATCCAACAAGTTCCAAGTCCTAGGAGAGCTGCTTGAAGAGGAGACGATAGAAGAGAGGTGGCAGAAAATGAAAGAGACAGTGACCTCAACATGTCAGGAAGTACTGAGCCCCAAATCATTCACACACAAGGAATGGATCTCAGCAGTTACACTAGAGAAAATAGAAGAAAGAAGAGAAAAGAAGTTAGCCGTCAACAGCAGCAGGACACGATCAGCAAAAACAAAAGCCCAAGAGGAATACACAGAAGCAAATAGGGTTGTAAAGCAAAGCATTAAAGCAGATAAGCAAAACTACTTGGAGACACTGGCAACAGAAGCAGAAGATGCAGCTCACCAGAGCAGCACCAAGGACCTGTACTTCATCATCAAGAAGTTATCAGGGAAGTTTGCCAAGCCAGAGAGACCAGTAAAAGACAAGAACGGAGGAGTAATAGCTGATGACAAAGGACAGAAGAACAGGTGGATTGAGTACTTCCAGGAGTTACTCAACAGACCACAAAGGAAGAGATCCACAGTGCCATCAAGCAATTTAAGAATGGCAAGTCTGCAGGACCTGACAGCATCCCAGCAGAAGCCCTGAAGGCCGACGTCGAGACCAGTGTGGAGCTCCTCTACCCGCTCTTCGGCAAGATCTGGGAGGAAGAAGAAATACCAACAGAGTGGAAAGAGGGTTACCTCATCAAACTCCCCAAGAAAGGCGACCTCAGTTCCTGCTCCAACTACAGAGAGATAACGCTGTTTCCATCCCGGGAAAGGTGTTTAACCACACCCTGCTGAACTGGATGAAGGACGCAGCAGACCCACATCTCCATGACCAACAAGCTGGCTTCCGAAAGGACAGATCATGCACGGATCAGATTGCAACACTGCGCATCATCCTGGAACAGTCCCTGGAATGGAATTCACCACTATACATCAACTTCATAGACTATGAGAAGGCTTTTGACAGCGTCGACAGGCAGACCCTCTGAAGACTACTGAGATACTATGGAGTGCCAGAGAAAATCACCAACATCATCAGGAAATCATATGAAGGAATGACCTGCAGAATAGTTCATGGCAGACAGTTCACTGACACCTTTGAAGTATATACCGGAGTAAGGCAAGGATGCTTACTCTCTCCTTTCCTGTTCCTGCTGGCCATCAACTGGGTTATGAAGACCTCAATGGACCAAAAACGTAACGGCATCCAGTGGACACTTTGGAAGCAGCTAGACGACCTTGACTTTGCAGATGACCTGGCCCTTCTCTCCCACACCCAGCAACAGATGCAGGAAAATACCAACATTGTTGTGGAAAACTCAGCTAGACTGGGCCTCAACATCAACAGAGGAAAGAGCAAAGTACTCAAAATCAATGCAGCCAATGAGACACCCATCACAGTCCAAGGCGAAGCGCTGGAAGAGGTGGAAAGCTTCACATACCTCGGCAGCATTGTGGACACACAGGGAGGAATGGACGCAGACATCAGAACCCACATCAGCAAAGCATGAGCAGCCTTCCAGCAGCTCAGAAACGTCTGGGAATCAAGCAGCATCAGCATTGCCACCAAGACCAGGCTCTTCAACACCATCATCAAGCCAATACCACTGTATGGAGCAGAGACCTGGAGAGACACCGTCACCACCATGAGGAAAATCCAGGTCTTCATCAACAAGTGCCTCAGGAAGATCCTCAAGATCCACTGGCCATACAAGATCAACAATGAAGAATTATGGCAAACAACCACACAACATCCTGTTGAGAAAGAAATCCTACAGAGACGTTGGCGATGGATAGGACACACCCTATAGAAACCTGTATCCAGCATCACAAGACAAGCTCTCACCTGGAATCCACAAGGGAAAAGAAAGAGAGGGCGGCCTAGAAATACCTGGCGCCAGGATCTGGATGCAGATGCAAAAAAGATGGGTAAGACGTGGGGACAACTGGAATGCCTAGCCCATAACCGAGATGCCTGGAGACAGCTGGTTGGTGGCTTATGCCCCAGTAGGGACCACAGGCAGACATGACATGACATGACAAAATTGGTTTTATAGTTTTTTTGTACCAAAGGCATCTACTATTATCCCACAGCTCAGCTCTCCGTTCATTAACAAACTTTTCTATTAAGAAGGTTTTGATAATTACATGAACTGGTAGAATTGACAGTTGAACAAAACTGTATCTCCCACATAGTCAAATCTGCTTTGCACTTAAATGTTCTGTATCTTATTTAGCCATGCTGATTGAATCAGATTTTCATGTAAACAGGTCATCCTCTGGTAAACATTTGATGATAGCCTTTCAGGGTGAAAGTCAAGCAGCTACATCCAGAAATGAACCATTGGAACAGAAAAAGACAAGAAGTATCTGCCCCCTTCTCCATACACTAACAAATTTGACATCATACGCTTTAAACGACAAATTTATTTTTAAAAATTTGCCTGGAACTTTTTAATTATTCCTACGTTTTCATAACCCCAAATTTCACACCCATACAACAAAACAGGTAAAACAATTTTATTGAACAAATCAAGTGTCACATGTATAGGTAGTACTTTTTGCCTTGCAGTCCTTTTCAGACTAAACATGACTTTAGTAGCTTGATTAAGCATTTTCCTTACGTTTTGCAAAACTGCCACTCTTACTGAAAATAATTACTAATTATTTAAAATAGTTAACAACTTCCAAAGTTTTTCCACCATATATAAACATGTTACAAGATCTTTTTGGGCAAAATATCATGATTTTCACACACACATACACACACACACACACACACACACACACACACACACACACACACACACACACACACACTGTGTGGCTATTTCATGTCAATATTACTTCCCTTCACAGACTATCTTAAACAATTCAATCCCTTTTAATTGTTTAAAGTTGCTTAGTAGTCCAGATAAAAGTTGCCATATCATGGAAAAGAAGCAACAACTTTTATATGAATTTGTAGGAATTGGTGTTGACCTGTCTTGAACAAGTACAGGATGAAGTAAATGATTGTAAATACATACATTTTTTTCATTTTCAAACTAATATGGGAAAACACCTTCAAAGTTTGGAATTGTTTGTTAGGTAACATGCCATAAAAATTAGATTGCAGTAACTTAAGCCGAGTTAGGAATGGCAGATTTCTACGGGGATCTCCCCTTAACTTCTGATCCTCTGAACTGTGGAGGAGATGTGTTGTCTATCTTCCTGGGTTTGTGCCTGCATGAAGGAAAAAGGGAGGGATAGGACAGGAGGGGATAGGGGGGGGAGATAGGACAGGAGGGGGATAGGACAGGGAGGAGGGGGATA
>CM060335.1:50818724-50823724 GCA_030674155.1 Stramonita haemastoma
ACTATCTGTCACTGTCTGTCTGGAGAGAAAGTCTGGTTCTGGCCTGGCTTCTTTCCCTTTTCTGCACTGGCTTTGCTTGTGTTGGTGCTAAGCCCTGGAGCCAGGATAGCAAAGCATGGAGCCTTGTCCTGACCAGTTCTGAGCTGGTAGTGCTTCTACTTCTCCTCTGCTTTGCTATACACCGTCACATGTGTCCTGGAAAAATAATGGTATGTCCTTTCCAGCCCCTCTCCTGGGCCCTACAGCTTGGTCTGTAGGGTTATCTCCGTCGGCCACACCATCTTCTGTATAGTGTGCATGCACCTCTGAAGGATGTTTTTGCTTGTCTGGTTTTCTTTACCACAGACACACAGGGGAGAAGGAGCAAGTTTCAGCTTTGTGGACATGTGGTGATTTAGTCTGTTGTGCCCAGTGCAGGAGTCTTAGAATTATGACCTGTTCTTCTCTTTTGAGATGGTGGTAGTCGAGAAAAGCGGTGATGCTGAAATGAATCTTAAAGAGGTTTGTGATGCAAGAGTGACATTGTTTTCAAAGTCTCCCAGATTAACTATGTGGTGACGTGTCAGTGGCTTGTTTTCCTTGGTGCACACACAAACATAAACAAGTAAGTGATATGAGTTAGAATGAGATTATTTCATGTATTCATTAAAAACTAAAACATAAACTCGGCAATGTGAATGACATGTCTGTAACATACCCATGGGGAGACAACATCAGAGAGTGGACAGGCCTTGGGTGGAACGATCTACTACGGAGGGCGAAGAACCGTGGGGAGTGGAAGAAGCTGGTTGCAAAATCTTCAGTTGTGCCCCCAAGGTCCATGGGACTATAGGACAGGTGAAGGTGAAGGTGAACATACCCAGCACAAACTTCTTCAACTTTGCTGCTCTGAGATATCTACAGACTATATTTCTTCCAACACGTGGGTGAGGTAGGCATCCATCAGTCTCGGAAGACTATGGAGTTGCGCTTCAGGCTCTAGAGCGCAAAGCCTTGGTAAGTAAGTATGGAGGGCAAGCTGTTACCCATGCAGCAGACCCCCCCCCCCCCCCTTCACGTTGTTGGAATGGTCCATTAGAAAGGCAGTCGCCATATGCATGGCTCCAGTGCCGTTGCAGGAGCCGCCAAACGTTGCCATATACAGCCCCGAACCGCCCTGGGGACTCCCCAGTCCAGGGATGGTGTCTAGACATGACACCTGTGTGCATCCTGGTCTTTTTATTTTGTTGTCGTCCGCTCCTACCGGCACACAATGGCCAACTCTTGGGAAAGGCGGAACGGGATTTTAATGTGTGCGCAAGATCTTCTGCGTGCGTTCGCACATCGGCCTAGGTTTATCGTCTCATCATTGAAGGGCTTTGACAATCACCTCAATTTTTTTTTTATCAAAGTGGAAAGAAAAGGCGAGGTTGGGAATCGAACCCAGAACCTCATAGTTGTTGGCAGGCTTAACCATCCTGCCACCTACCTCTCTGTGGGTATATTGCACGTTTAAGTCCACAGACATAACACAGACACTGGCACCAAGACTGCTATAACAAACAGCATGCTCAGCACACAGAGAAAGGGGGGGGGGGGGATGCAGGATGTGGCTGACAGTGAGGGGGTCAGGGGGGGGGGAGGAGAGAAGGACGGGGGGAGGGGGAGGGAGAGGGTCAGCCTGTGAAGCCTGGTGCGGGGCCTGACAGGACTGTCTGCTGGCCAGGAAAAAAGCTGAAGGTAGCCACATTCTGTCTGCCTGCCTTGTGCTGCAATCTTCTAGCTCAGGACTTGGTGGGGGTGTATGTGTGTGTGTGTGTGTGGGGGGGGTATCAGGCCCCATCTGAGCCAGAATGATCATTTAGAAGAGGATGGAAGACAAGAGGGGTGGGGGTGGGGGTGGCATTGGAAGTAAGTGAGAAACAGATAGGGGGAGAGATAAAATGGCAAGCTTCCTAACTAACACTTATCAGATGTTGTGTGGGCGAAAGGAAAGTTTTGAAATAATTCAGTTAGTCACTTTTAGTGATAGACAGACAGACAGACAGACAGACAGACAGACAGACAGACAGACAGACAGATAGATAGATAGATAGATAGATAGATAGATAGATAGATAGATAGATAGATAGACAGACAGACAGACAGACAGACAGACAGACAGACAGACAGACAGACAGACAGACAGACAGACAGACAGACAGACAGACATACATACAGACATACATACATACATACATACATACATACATATGGACAGATAGACAGACAGACAAACAGGCAGACAAACAGGCAGAGAAACATAGATAGATAGATAGATAGATAGATAGATAGATAGATAGATAGATAGATAGATAGATAGATAGATAGATACATACATACATACATACATACATACATACATACATACATACATACATACATACATACATACATACTGACTGACTGACTGACTGACTGACTGACTGACTGACTGACTGACTGACTGACTGACTGACTGACTGACTGACGTGACTGACAGGCAAACAGACACATAGACATACAAACAAACCCATAGACATCCATACCATATTAATTTACGCACATATACATAATTATAATAGAGGCCAGAGAGAAAATGAAACATATACAGCAAAAGTACACAAACAGCCCCAGCCGCTCTTTCCCCCACCCCACCCCAAAACATCAGTGCTGACTCCACTCTCCCCAAAAGTCCTTCGGATGAGACTTTAAACCGAGGCCCCGTGTGCGAACGCACGCAGAACATCTTGCGCACACGTTAAGTCCTGTTCCGCTTTTCGTAAGAGTAGGCCATCGTGTGCCGGTTGGAACAGATGACAATATTTACAAAACTGCATACACACGGGGACCGGAGGAAAAAAAGCACATTATTGCTTATTCTGTTATCCTCGATATAAAAGAATAAATAAATATAAAAGAATAAAAGAATAAATAAATAAATAAATAAATAAATAAATAAATAAATAAATAAATAAATAAATAGATAAATAAATAAATAAATAAAGTATAAAAAAAGAAATACACTTTTGCTTCAGAGGGACAGTTTTTCACGAATATCATGGACACACACAATTTCACTTTCTCTTCCAGAAAAGACACAAATCCTGCCTCCATTTTCCAAGAACTAGCTTCAGAAGTGGACAATGCCCCGCCATGTCAACCCAGGGTTACATCATCTCCTCTGGCTACCAGCTAACATGGCGTCACCCCTTGCTCCCCACACACCCCCTCCCCTTCCCCCCGCCCCTCCCTCGCCTGCCTTATAATGCCTGCTCCCTTCTGACCTCTGACCTCCCATAAAAGCATTCCCGCGTAGTCAGGAAGGGAGGGGGTGGGGGGGGTGGAGAGGTAAGGTAGCTGGTGATCTTTGACAAGGAACTTCTGAAAGTTGACACAGAGAGAGGGGGGGGGGAGAGAGAGGAGAGAGAGAGAGAGAGAGAGAGAGAGAGAGAGAGAGAGAGAGAGAGAGAGAGAGAGAGAGAGAGAGAGAGAGAGAGAGAGAGAGAGAGAGAGAGAGCACTTTTTCTTGTCTGACTACCAGTCTTCAATGCTGACCATTGCTGCTAGGGCCGTGGTGGGTCCCTAGAACGGAACATCTGTGTGGATTTGAGGGTCTGTTATACACAGAGACAGAAAGCTGGCCACTGCACTGTGCACAGTCCCACTGACAGGTGGAGTACAGGAGTCCACTATGTCTTTGGGGATGGGGTGGCTCAGTGGTCAGAACGCTCCTTTCCCCGAGCAAATGTTAAGCAGCGTCATGTGTGGTCACCAAGTGGATGGGTGACCGTTTGTCTGCCTTGGCTTCAGAACAGTCCCCCATTTCACCCAGCCGTAAAATGGGTACCTGCCCTGTATAGGGTCAGGGAAGGTAAAGCAGCGAGGGAGAGAGATGGGTGCCGCCCTCAATATGCTGGTCCCTAGAGAAGCTGAGGTCTCTGATGCCTTGCTCTCCAATGACCACAATAAGTTATGGGACATCTTTACCCGTACTTTGTTTTCAATGCACTGTTTAGAGTTAGGGACGTCTGTCTGTCTGTCTGTCTGTCTGTCTGTCTGTCTGTCTCTCTATCTGTCTCTCTGTCTCTGTCTCTGTCTCTCTCTCTCTCGGATATGCATTTCGAAAAGAATACTGGGTGTGTCAAATATGACATTTCATTAAAAAAAAATTAGGTACGGAATGCACAGTGAGTCTGATACAACACACTCTTTATGCAATGAAGCAACAGAAGATAAAGTACACTTTGTTTCATGTTGTCCTGTCTTGAATGGCATAATTCGTCATACAGACATACTTACATAAAAGGTAGAGGTATTCCCATAACCTATGGGGTCGTTGGGAAGCGAGGTGTCAGAGACCTCAGCTTCTCTAGGGACCAGTATATTGAGGGCGACGCCCATCTCCTCTCCCTCGCTGCTTTACCTTCCCTGACCCTAAAGAGGGCAGGCACCCTTTTACAGCTTCGCTAGGTCTCTACAGATGACTATTACTTCAAAGAAAAAAAAAAGAAATATAAACACCAACTGCCTTTTTGCTTTGTTCCATTTTTTCGGCTAGGAAGAGAAATCTTTATTTTACACCACCATCTAGGTTACCGCATTCCGACTTCGGGGATGTACAGTTGGGAACTAAACCTACCGATTTTGCCAGGACGGTCAGAAGGTGCTTCCCTGCTCTTTCCGATCTTCAATTGTTGTGGGCTCTTTTCAGATGCACAAGTCTATGAGCTGAAGGTGGCCGTATTCTGTCTGCCTCATGCTGCCTTCTTTCTGCTGAGAACTTGAGGGGTGGGGGGAGGAGAAGAATAGCGGTTGACGCACGTGGCATGCGAGGCAGAAGGACGACAAAAAAGACAGCAAAGGTCGAAAGAGAGAGAGAGAGAGAGAGAAAAGAATGAAGTGTTATTCTCCTGACAGGGTCTTTCTTGTGGGTTAGGGAGGAAAAGTTTTGAACTACTAAGTCTTCAAACAAAGCATTTACACGTCGTTAACTTTGAATA
>CM060335.1:50828724-50833724 GCA_030674155.1 Stramonita haemastoma
GGTTCCACTGAAGACACAGTGCTCAGGGAAAGAAGAAGGAGAAGAAGGAGAAGGCAACAGGGGCAGACTGTGTCAGCGCTCTAAGCCGATTGTCTGCTTCACTAGATTCCATCTTGTGTCAAAGCTAGCTCTCAATCTGCTTCTAGCTGCTCTTTTGGATTCTGAGGAATGTGTCTTTCTTTTAGTTGTTTTTTTCTCTACCACTCATCTGTAGAGTTTTTCGTGGTTTTGCTCTGTCTATCTCTGTCATTGTGTGTGTGTCTTTGTGTGTCTGTCTGTCTGTCTGTCTCTCTCTCTATGTCTGTCTCTGTCTCTTTGTCAGTCTGTTTGTCTGTCTGTCCATCTCTCTCTGTGTTTGTCTCCGTCTCTGGGTCAGTTTCTGTCTTACTCTCTGTCTCTCTGTCTCACTCCGTTTGTCTCTGTCTCTGATCAAGTCTCTGTCTCTGTGTCAGTTTCTGTCTGTCTGTCTTTCTCTTTCTTTCTTTCTTTGTCTCTGTCTCTGTGTCTCTGATGATAATAATAACAATGATTGTAATAAAAAGAAGAATGATAATGATGATGATGATAATGATGATGATGATAAAGTGATATTAATAACGATAGTTATAATAACGATGATGATAATGATGATAATAATAAACATACTATCAATAAGTCATTCGGATGGGACTAGAAACCAAGGCCCCGAGTGTGAACGCACACAGAAACATCTTGCGCACAGGTTAAAAACCCATTCTGCTTTTCGGAAGAGCAGGCCATTGTGTGCTGGCAGGTGCGGAAAACAAAATGAAAAAAACAAGAATGCACACAGGTGTCGTGTTTAGACACCATTCCTGAGGAAAAAATCGGGGAGTTGCAGTCCCCAGGGCGGCTCGGGGCTGTATATGGCAACGTTCTGGCGGCTCCTGCGACGGTGCTGGAACCATTCGTATCGGCGATTGCTATTTCCAATGGACCATTCCAGAGACGTGGAGAGGAGGCGGGGTCTGCTGCATGGGTAACAGCTTGCCCTCCTTACTTTCTTGTCCAGGCTTTGCGCTCTAGAGCGTAGACCAAACATCAGTAGCTCACAGCAAGTGTTCAACTACAACAAAAGAAATCTCTAAGATGCGTGTTACAGACTTTGGAGCATGCATGAAAAAAAAACCCACACACTAAATTCCCATACAACTTGCACATAAAAAAGGAGGCAGATATGGCGCGAGAGCCACAGACAAATTTGTTGTATTCTATACAGCTTTCACTTGCTAAGAATAAAGAGCTATGACTTGCACCATACGTTTTTGTTTGGCTTCCTCAGCTTACCCCCCTCTCTCTCTCTCTCTCTCTCTCTCTCTCTCTCTCTCTCTCTCTCTCTCTCGGTGAGCGCTTCTCACACTTTTGGGCTGCAGCAAAATTTCAGAGCTCGTGAAAAATTTGTTAATTTTCTTAATTAACTTGGTTAAATTGCTCAATAACGAGTTAAAATCTGTCTTAGGTAATAGAGTAAGACCATCTGATTACAACTGTATAATTTTTTTGTTGGTTATATTAGTACTTGTCTGAATATTGACCGTTTATTACGACTTGCTGCTGTGAAGAGAAGGAAAACAACTGATACCTGTACTGCCTATAGCACGAGAAGTGAACAGCCAACACTGAATATGGCCAGCAGTGCTGCAGTAGGCAAGGAGGAAGATTCTTCTTCATGCCCTCCTCTAGCAACACCGGTTACACTGCAAGACGTGCAGCGAATTATCGACAATCAAACTGCCATCTTTCATGATAAATTCATAGGCATCTCTACAGATATGTCAATCCTCAAGACTGCCATCCAGAACCTTTCGTGTGATGTTGCAGCACTCAAGCAACGAACAATGAACATTGAAGCTATGTGTGAAGAGGTGAGGGACAAACATGAAGAGCTTCAGATAGCAGTGGACGATCTCGAGGAGGAATGTGCTGAAGTGAAAAGGAAAATGAACGAGGAAATCGACAAGTTAGAGGCTTTCTCGCGTCGAGACAATGTCAGATTCTTCGGCATCCCAGAGTCCCCAGGTGAGACATACGAGTCTTGCACCGACAAAGTTATCAACGTCTTGCAAGAAACAGTTCCAGACAAAACATGGTCCCTTGATGACATCGATCGTGCTCACCGTCTTGGACCACGCACAAATTCATCAGTATCAAACCCACGCCCCATGATCGTCAAAATGGCACGCTGGAAGGACAAGATGGCCATCATCAACTCCGGAAGGGAAGCCCTGAAGAAGAAGGGCATCAAAGTAGCTGGTGACCTGACCACACGCCAGAGAGCAGTCCTGAAGGAACACAGGGACAGGGGCCTACACGCCTACTACAAAGCAGGAAAGCTGGTTGTCACAGGCCCTCTGAGAACCCAGGAAAACCAAAGCAGAACCTGGCGTCCTTCGGAGGGGGCCAAGAAGGGCAACAACATCAACAGCAAGAGACGGGATCCCCAGCGTGACGCCTCCCACTCCTCAGAGGTGGTACCCACTGGTGCCTCTGCTCTGCTCAACACCAGGGAGTGGCCTGCAATGACGACCCCCAGCAAAACCAGGACAACCAACCCCTCAAAGAGACCTCGTCCCCCAAGCACTCCAGAGGCTGAGTGCACTGAACCTGACCAACCCACGGATGAGGTGATGTGACATGAAGGTCTGGCCACAAGGACTCTTCCAAGTGAACTGGAAACAGAAAAGGATACATGTACCCCTATTGAGGAAAAGGCTTTATCTATTCTTTCATGGAACATTGGGGGGCTGTTTGGAAAACTTTCAGATTACGACTTTATTAATTTTGTAAGTAATTTTGATATAGTTTGTTTTTCAGAAACTTTTTGTCATGAAAAAATAACAACTTTACACAGTTTTCCAGATTATATGTGCTTTTCTTCCCCAGCTGTGAAGCTCTCCCACCGTGGAAGATGCAGCGGTGGGGTTTTAGTTTTAGTTAAAAAACATTTTGCTGAATTTGCTAGTGAAGTAGAAACAGATTGTGATAATGTAGTTTGTGTCAAATTTTCTAAGAATCTTTTTGGTGTTGATTCTGATGTCTTTCTTTTTCAATGCTATTGTCCTCCTGTTACTTCTCCTTTTTATGAATCAGCACAGACAAATTGCCACATACATGCCATTGAAGAATGTATTGTTAATGTTGTTCTTGAACACAATGCTAACAATTTCCTTGTTTGTGGCGACTTAAACGCCAGAACAGGAAATCTTCAACCTAATTCAGAAATGTTCAACCTTGACCCTGAAGACATGACAAAGCATAGCTGGGATGAACTGATATCATGCAGACAATCAGAAGATAAGACTGTGAATGACTTTGGAAAGATACTGTTGTCAATGTGCACATGCTTAGAATTACTTATTTTAAATGGTTTATGTACACCTGATTTGTCTGAAAAGTTTACATTTATATCATCAGCAGGAAGCAGCACTAATGATTACTTCTTGAGCTCACAAGACATTCTACATCTTTGTTCTAAACTTGAAATACAGGAGCGAATAGAATCTGACCACATGCCCTTGAAACTAACCTTAACTGTATGTACTAACTGTGATATTGTAACAAATAATGAAGAGTATGTTCCAGTTACTAAATACACATGGGACCCCAAAATACATGACCAACTAATAGAAAGATTAGAGAGCATAGCTTTCAAAAACAAAATTTCTTTAGCAATCTCACAGATAGACTACTCGTGTGACGATGCTCTGAAGACCTTCTCACAGGCTATCCTAGAGTCAGCATCTTGTATGAAGAAAGAATTTGGTAAACCTAAACGTGTCAAAAATACTAACAGTTGCTGGTATGATAAAGAATGCAAAGAGTCAAAAAAGAAAGTATTCCAAGCCCTCAGAAAGTATAATCGTAAAAGAACAGATGCAAATCGAGCACTCTATACTTTAGAAAGAAATTCATACAAATCACTGATAAGACAAAAAGAGAGGTCATTTAAGAAAGAGAAGGTAAATAAAATTCTTCAATCTGCTCGCAACTCACAGGATTTCTGGAAAGAAATGAAGGTTTATAAACATAAAAATAATGTGGTAAACAACATATCTAAAGAAACATGGTTCAACCATTTCAATTCATTATTGAATGAGAGTAACTCTGATACTTTGAGTGATGTCACTTCTAATGCAGTATTTGATGAAATGCCTGATAACATTATTGAAGATAACACTGACAATATCAACAAGGAAATAAGTGAAACAGAAGTTAAGAATGCAATAAGGCATGCAAAACCAAGAAAGGCTGCTGGCCCAGATAATATAATAAATGAAGTCCTTAAATCAACGGAAGTTATTGTTCCTTTCCTCACAAAACTGTATAACACTTTGTTTACCAGTGGACTTTATCCCAAAGAATGGTGTAAAGCTATAATTGTCCCTCTCTTTAAAAAAGGAGACGCAGAAAATCCAGGAAACTATCGTGGTATCACCTTGCTAAGTTGTGTTAGTAAATTATATACTCATATTCTTAACTCCCGACTAACACAATGGGCTGAAAGCAGTAATAAAATTTTAGAATCACAAGCAGGGTTTCGGAAAGACTATAGAACTACTGACCATATTTTCACTTTATATGCTATTGTGCAAAAATATCTACTTCAAAAGAAAAAAATATATGTAGCTTTTGTGGATTTTCAAAAAGCCTTCGACACAGTTAACAGAAATGTCTTGTGGAAAATCTTAATAAAGGTAGGTGTAAATGGTAAAATGCTAAAGGCCCTACAAGCTATGTACTCATCGGTATTGTGTTGCATTCGTTCATCCGCAGGATATTCTGATTATTTTGAATGCTTCCAGGGCCTCAAACAGGGTTGTCTTGCCTCCCCTACTTTATTTTCCCTTTTGATAAATGATCTTGCAACATATATTATAAACAATGGAAACCATGGAATTCAGCTTGATCAAACTGCCACAGAATTGTTCCTCCTAATGTTTGCAGATGATCTATTGCTTTTCTCTTACTCTCCTGTAGGCTTG
>CM060335.1:50838724-50843724 GCA_030674155.1 Stramonita haemastoma
TATAAAAGCAGACCGTTCCAATCAATCCACTGCTGTTTCTCGTGACATGCATGCAGTCTTCATCAGCAAGGAGCCCGACACCCGCCTAGCCTGCTTGTCCGTCCTTTCGCCCATTATTCGTGGTTCAAAAGAGGTGTCGAATTTTGCCCTCACCTTTTGAAACGAAACTGTCAAACCATCTGCTAGATGAATCTCAATGGTTAACAAACAAGGAGAATGATAATGATATGGAGAACTCTGCACTGAGTGACGTCGCTTTTGGAGAAAGAAGACAAAGCCTATTTTCCTCCCCATGTGCTCCTTTCTGTTCAAACCACCCACGATGAGTTATGAATAGAATATGTCTGGTTATTCTGAATGTTTAACATTTCTGTTCAGTTACCCCTTGAGGTGCCTGGTTACGTTTCTGTTCAGTTACCCCTTGAGGTGCCTGGTTATGCTTCAGTTCAGTTACCCTTTGAGGTGTCTGGTTACGCCCAATGCTTAATACTTCTGTTCATATACCCCTCGTACAATATCAGGGGGTGTGTTTGTCTCTTTTATGGTTATTTTTTCATATTATGTACTTCCACATTGTGCATAACACTTTCCGTTACCAAAACTGTTATTACCAAAATACGAATGGCAACTTTTTTGTGAAAACAACATTCAAGAAGCACATAAAGAATATATGCTGCTTCTACTTAAAAGAAAAGAGTGTTAAATTACCTTCAAAGCATTAATTAAATAATGTGCAATGCCTTTTGTTTTTACCCTCATGCAAAACCCACTTTTAATTGAAAGAATCAAATATTCAAACGCTTTTTTTCGATTTCTAAAAACTCAGCTAAATTTTTGTTGTTGTTGTACTCCGAGCTAATTGTAGGCTGGTTTTCAAGTGACAGAATATTACCCAGAGACACGAAAGAATACTCCAACTGTCAGCGTAACTGCACACTCTGCCTAACCTTTGTGTTTCTGTTTGACAGATCTTCAAAGAAACGCCATTTCTCATCCTCCTAGAGACTCCTGCACAGCCAGAGCTGTCTTAATTGAACACTCTAGTCGTGATGACAAGGACAAGGCAGTCTTCTCCTCCCTCCCTCCAGCAGCCAGACTGAGATCATCTCTTCTTTCCATGGCCTGACAACGCAGGAACACTTTTATGGCAGGTCAAAGGGCACACCAGAGCAGGCAGGCAGGGGAGAGAGGGGAGGAGGGGGAGGGGAGAGGGCAGGGAGGGTGTGTTCCCTTGGCTTGTAGCGGGCGGGGTGACGTGCCCTTAGGTCAGAGGTCAGGCTGAAGCAGGGTCATGTGCAACACGCTGACAGGGGAAAGACAATCCCTGCAGAGGGCTGCACAATGGGGCATGAGGGGAGGGAGCCAGGGAAGTCTGTTCTCTAGCAGTGTGGTGTTATGTAGAAAGATAGAGAGGGATAGAGAGATAGATAGAGAGATAGAGAGAGAGATAGATAGATAGACAAAAAAGCCCACACAATCTGTCTGTCTGTCTGTCTGTCTATCTGTCTGTCTGTCTGTCTGTCTGTCTGTCTGTCTGTCTGTCTCTGTCTCTCTCTCTCTCTCTCTCTCTCTCTCTCTCTCTCTCTCTCTCTCTCTCTCTCTCTTTCTCTCTCCCTCCATCCCTCCCACCCTCTCTCTCTCTCCTCTCTCTCTCTCCTCTCTCTCTCTCTCTCTCTCTCTCTCTCTCTCTCTCTCTCTCTCTCTCTCTCTCTCTCTCTCTCCTCTCTCTCTCCCTCCCTCCCTCCCTCCTTCCAATAAATTCATTTCATTTAATAATGCTGACAGTTTATGCAGAGTATCACATGAGCATGGAATATTATCAGAAAATGAATGTGGTGTTGTGTTGCCTGGTGCAAAGATCCAACTGACTCTGATTTTTCGTCCTTTTATCGGAATTTTAGGACAGGTCTATTTATCTGTTTTCTTCTTTCTTTCTTTCTTTCTTTCGTTCTTTTTTTCGTTCTTTCTTTCTTTCAGTTCTGTTCTGTTCCTTCTTTCAATCTTTCAATCCATTTTTCTTTCTTTCTTTCTTTATTTCACTCTTTCTTTCTTTTTCTTCTTCTTCGTCGAATATTCAGACCACAATCATCGTTGTTTGTCGTATGAGCGAAAATGCGTTGCACTGCCGTTGGGCGCCTGGCAAGCCAAGCCTAGCACATCTGATTTAGGCCTTGGAGAGTACTGTAATCCTTTAGGCAGAAAACAGACAAGACAAGAAGGAGGGGGTAGGATGTAAAGAAACAAAGCAGAAACAAAGGGAGGAGTAGAAAAGAGGGAAGTCCTTGCACATTGGTGGATCGGTGGTCTAGAAGGTAACGCGCCTTGCCTAGAAAGCGAAAAGTCCGGGTCGGAGTGTGCTGCGGTGGTTCAAACCCTGTTTGGGCCCAAAACTTTTCCTCCATCCATTAGACCATGAGTGATGGTCTGAGTGCTAGTCTTTCAGATGAGACGTTAAACCGAGGTCCCGTGTGTTACACATCATTATTTAGCGCACGTACAAGAACCCACAGCAACAAGGGGGTTGTCCCTGGCAAAATTCTGTAGAAAAAAGCCACTTTGATTGGGAACCAAATACAGTTGCAGAAAGGAAAAAAAAATAATGGGTCGGCGCTGCACTTGTGGTGACGCGCTCTCCCCCGGGGAGAGCAGCCCGAATTTCACGCAGAGAAATCTGCTGTGACATAAAGTGGTATAAGATAATTTTTTTTAATCAAAAAATTGTTCTCAGAAGGAGTGCTCTTTATGCTGACAGACCCCTGGCATCCCCAAAGGAGAACATCAATTTATCTTGTGTCTTATTCAGGAAAGTTTTCGTATTTATATTCCATTTTCCTTTATTTTTTCCCATTCCTGAGCTATGGTGAGATTTTGCGTATGGGACCGTTTTTACCCACCTTTAAGGTAGCTGCATTCCGACTTCGGGGATGGTGTCTAATACCTGTGACCCTGCGTATTAAAAAGAAAACAAATGTGTGTCATCCATTTTTACTGATGCAAAATGATCTGCTCTTCAACAAAGGCCCAACAGGGTTTTTTTTTTTTTTTTTTTTAATGTAAACACAAGATGTTTCCTGTGCGTTTGCAGGACGGGGCCTCAGTTTATAGTTTCCTCTTAAAGACTTTCGGGGGAGTGGATCGGGAGTGAGTACTGATGTTAACTCCTGTAAAAACACACCCCCCCCAAAAAAAAAAAAAAAAAAAAATCAACAACAACAGCAAAACAGCCTAAAATGGGCGCATCAGTGGTGCTACGATCGGGTGATCAGATCACGAGGGAAACGCTCTAACCTCTATACGGCTATCCCCCCCCCCCCCCCTCTCTCTCTCTCTCTCTATCTCTCTCTAAGTGAATAGAATGCAAGAGTTCCTCTGTTGTCACTGGACACTGACTGTGGGAAAACAGACTGCTTCAATCCCCCAGTGTTCGTTCCCAGTGACACGCAATAGCGAAGTCTTCAAGCAAAGCAAGCAGCCCAAACAGCGTGTCGTGTAGCCTGTTATTCGGCTGTAAACAGCTGTGCAGACACAACTACAGCTGTGTTCGGTGAAGGATTACATTTCATTTGGAGGAGCTGCAGAGAACAGGCTTGCGGGTCTTTTTACTTAATAAAGGGTGCACAGAGAGAGAGAGAGAGAGAGAGAGAGAGAGAGAGAGAGGAGAGAGAGAGAGAGAGAGAGAGAGAGAGAGAGAGAGAGAGAGAGAGAGAGAGAGAGAGAGAGGATGGAAACGTGGTTGATTCAGTTTTGGTCAAAAGCTCTTGTAAGTGGAGGGGGGGGGGGGGGGGGGGGGGGGGTTACAGCTAAACATCACATAAGTAAACGCAAAAATTAAATCGTCAGAAAATGTATGAAAGAAAACAAGATTTTACGTGCATCGCTTTATACTCCACTGTAAAGATAATACAGAAAATTATGACTAGCAATAGCCATTCCTAACGCTCCCTCACAGGATATCCTGTCCCCCTGTCTGTCTGTCTGTCTGTCTGTCTGTCAGTCTGTCTGTCTCTATCTCACTCTCTCTGGCTCTGTCTGTCTGTCTGTCTGTCTGTCTGTCTGTCTGTCTGTCTGTCTGTCTGTCTGTCTGTCTGTCTCCTCGTCTCTCTCTCTTCTCTCTCTCTCTCCTCTCTCTCTCTCTCTCTCTCTCTCTCTCTCTCTCTCTCTCTCTCAAGTGTTTTCATGTGATTTAATGATGGCAGTGGTTTGAGGGCGGCATCGCATTTTGCAGCGGGAGCATTATCACCAAATGAATGTGGTGTCCAGTTGCCCGCCAAGGAAATCTGATGGCTGCTGGTTTTCCAGCCTTTTTCCGCGCTAGGATATCTCTGTTTATTTTTCTCTTTTTTTTTTCTTTTTGTTTTCTGTTCTTTCTTTCTTTCTTAGTTTCTTTCTTTATCTCTTTCGTTCTTTTTGTCGTTATCTCTTTCTTTTTTCTTTATTAATCTCTTTCTTTCTTTTGTTATCTCTGTCTTTTTGTCTTTTTTCATATTTTCTCTCTCTTTTACCTGTATTTTTGGTTTTTCTTTTCTTTTCTGTCTTCCTCCTCCCTCCCCCTTTTCCCTCACTATTATATCAAAATTTAGGCTGATAATTCATATACTTACCCGTATGAATATTTTGTCTGTATGTCTTTTTTCCCCCTCCGCACTTATTTTTTTCCAAATTGCTTACTTTTCATTTTATTTAGCTGTTATATAATTATGTACATACTGCTTGGGTTTTTATACTAACTTATATTGAAAAGCACCTGTCTGCTGAGAGGTTTGGTTTATTCGTTTCGGGGTTATTTGCGTGGTTTTTGTTGTAACTGTTGTTTTGTATATCTTTGTTTTATATTTTGTCACCTCTCATTATTGTCCTTCTATTTTATTTATGCAATACTTTGCTTGCTGAAAACAAACACCTATGTGCGAAGTCAAGTCGCACTGATGGCTGGCCCTCAGGAACCCCTACTAGCCACTGTCAAGAAAAGGAAGCTGGCATGGTTCGGCCATGACACACGC
>CM060335.1:50848724-50863724 GCA_030674155.1 Stramonita haemastoma
AAGTGATAAGAAGAAAAAACGAAAAGGAAGAAAAGGAAAAGGAAGAAAAGGAAAAGAAAATGACAATGATGATAAAAGAAGAAGAAAAAGAAAACAATATGCAAAAATGATTAGTTCATTGGCTGATTGATTGATTGATTGATTGACTGACTGATGGATGGATGGATGGATTAATGGATGGATTAAAAGATTGAAGGATTGACAGTTTGATCTATTTAAGTTTTTTTTATCCAATCATTAAAATGTTATACATTGCGTTGATTGAATTGTTTACAGAAATAGTGACAAATTGTAACACAGGAACAGAAAGAGATAAGGAGAGAGAGAGAGAGAGAGAGAGAGAGAGAGAGAGAGAGAGAGAGAGAGAGAGAGAGAGAGAGAGAGACTCAAAAAGAGAGAATAAAGACACACAGATAGAGACAGACAGTAAAACAAAATCAGCAACATTTCAGGCACTTTCATGAGTTGTGCCAGTTCATAATCCTGCAGGGTTCTATAATCCTGTCTGTCCCAGCACAAGTGAACACAACACCTCCCCCTACTGTCCTCCTTCCTCTCCTTTCCTCTCCTCTCCTCACCAGTCTTGTTCTGATCTAGCCTCTGACCTCCCCTTAAATGTTCTAACGGTGTTAGAGAGTGGAGAAAAGAACATCTTTCTGCGGTAGCATTTGAATGGAGACTGCAAGTTGCTGTCATCACTACCAGAATCGTCAGTTTAGACTCTGCCTGCTCTGCCTAATTGTTATGGCTGTGGAAAACTTTGATTCTTTGTAAAAAAAAAAAAAAAAAAAAAAAAAGAAAGAAAGAAAAAGAAAACAACAACAAAAAGCCCACCAAAAACCAAAGCTCATGCAAGAGTGTGCACTTGCACTGACAGTTGAAGAGTTTTTCCATGTCTTCATTTTTGGTCATGGTCTACCAGGATCATGAATCTCTGTCATCACTGTGTCCTGTCGTGCATGGCTGCCTGTCTGTCTCCTCATTATCTGGCTGCAGAGGGGCGGTATATCTGACTGTCTTCTACCTTATGTAAACTGTGTGCTGCAGTGCAGTGTTAAGTTTCTGTTTTATTTTTGCTGCCTCACCTTCTGTGATGTTTCTGCCTCACTGGTGTGTTGCTGTTTATGGCACCTGTATCACCCCAAACGCTTTAACACATCATTGTAGAGAGTTGTGTGAAGCCTCCTATATTCTGTGACCCTCTGATAGTAACTGACCTGCTGACCTTCTCAGTCTGTAAGTGTCCTGCAGATGCCAAAAGCCTTTTATAGAAAATCGTATGTCTTTTGCAAGGAGTTATCATAAGACACATTGAGGTGCTGCAATGTTAATTTCTTAACATGTTTGTTAAGTGTAACCGGGTCATCTTTCTTCTGAGCACAACAGACATCCCTCTTCAATTCACTGTCGTGTTATTTCTACTGTGTAGCTTGGATTGGTAAATGGCTAATACAGGCACAATTCAAACCACAAAAGAATCTATTAAAAGGGTTACCAATAAATGGAAAGGAGTCTCCTTTTACTAAGTTACCTTTGTTTATGAAAAGGCTTTTTGTGTAATCAAAACAGACACTTTACTTTGATTGATTTAGAACACAATGCTTGTGTATAAATCATGTATAAAAAGTAAATACACCATAGAAAAATGAAAGCCACATTAGTTACTTTAGAATATATGCATTGGACTATTCACAAGAAAAGCATCTTCCACTCTACTAACATTACAAGTAAAACCAAAAGAAACAGGGTAAAAAACCAGCAAACATGAAATACTACATGATATTCTTCAAGGACAAAACATTACTTCTTCTACTAGTAAATTTCAAACAATCATCAGAAAGGCACACACAAGAGATTGTCCAGTGACCAGAAGCAGAGCCCCTCGTGTCACAGGGAAAGGCCACAGGCTGGCTTGTTGACAGGAAGGAAGAGAAAAAGAAAGGACGGAAGGAAGGAAGGAAGGAAGGAAGGAAAGAGATGGACACACCCAGTGGCTTCTGCTGATGGCCATGTTCAGTCAGGCACAATGTCTGTCCTCCTGCCTCTCCTCACTTCTTCAATCAGCACACACACCCCACATCAGGCCTTTAGCATGCTCCAACAACTGGCACAGTCACCACGTTTTACATTGCAAATATTTCTCTAACAGCATTTCCTGTAGGCCTGGCCTCCACTCCATCCCTAGCTCCTGGGACCCCAGGATTCTGTTCTTCTGATGGATCCCTGCAAAGCTTCTTTAACGTCCACTTAGCAATCTACACGCTGGCTCCCAGGCCGCTACAATCCCATTTCTATCACAGAAAGAAGGCAGGGGTCTGGATGAAACGAAGCGAGAACAGGCGGAGAATGGTGGCTTGTGAAAGGTTTCTGTGCTGACAGGACTGCTCTTTAGGGGGGTGATGAAGCTGAAGGGGCCAGATTGTGTCTGCATAATGCTGGGGGACTCTGTCCGCTGAGGAAGGAAGGAAGGACGTGTGGGGGGCTCACAGTCCTACACTGGCCCTGCACTAGAGCAGAGGGGAAAAGGAAGGAAGGGGGAGGTGTTAGGACAGGAAGGAAGGAGGAAAGAGGGACTGACAGAAGGAGAGAAAGGGTCAGAAAGGGAAAGGAGAGAATGGCGGCTTTTCTCACTGACAGATTCTTTTCTTGGTGGTGAAGGAATGTTGTGGAGTGTTTCAGATAAGGGATTTACAGGCTGTTAACTTTGAATGTGAAAGGAAAATTGGTTTAGGGGGTTATTTCAACAAGCTAGCTATGTCTCTCTGTCTCTGTCTCTCTCTCTGTCTCTCTCTCTCTCCTTCCCTCCCTCCCCTTTGTTTTAATTCTTTTTTTTTTTTTATAAATGTCTTCATGATAACTTTTTTCCCCTTTTATTCTCTCAAATCAGAGATATGTGAAGAGATGAAGCAAAGAAAGGACATGTTTTTTCTCTTTTCTCATCAGCCTTTTAGTTTTAATAACTTGGTAGAGACATACGTTTTGTATTTGGATATGTCTCCTCCTCCATACTGTCCTCTTCCTGTTCCTCCATTCATCTTCTTTTTCAGGGGCAGGATAGCTAAATTGTCAGAGCACTCACTTTCCCCAAGTTAGGTTAAGCAGTGTTGAGCATGGTTTCCACTTGAATGGGTGACTGTTTGCGTGCCTTGGCTTCAGTACAGTCCCTCAGTTCACCCAGCTGTGAATGGGTACCTGCCCTCTTTAGGGTCAGGGAAGGTAACATAAAGCAGCAAAGGAGAGGAGACAGGCACCGCCCTCAATATACTGGCCCCTAGAGAAGCTGAGGTCTCTGATGCCTTGCTCCCTTATGACCGCCTAGGTTATGGGACACCTTTACCTTTATGTAAAAACCTTAGTTTGGGTGTAAAAAAAACCCAGTGAACACAAACACTTTGTTTACAGCAGCAAGCTAGTTGTTTATATTGTGTCTCTTTGCTGTTGTTGCTGCTCTTGTTATGGTTCCTGTGTTATTGCTGGCATTTCTTTTTCTTCTTCTTTGTTTGTTTTTTCCTTTGTGTAAACATGTGTATATCAACATAAGAATAAACATACAACACGCTTAAAGAAGCAAATTGATATCAGGCTCATTAACAGTGCCCATTCAAAACTGAATTGTGTTTGGTGGTGATTATATCACAAAATGACAATAACCTAAATCTGAAAGCAGAAAACTGCAGAAAATAGACATGTAAGCAGACAGATTTACTAATGTACCTTGTCTCAGCAAAGCTCTACAACTTGAGCTGTATGCCTTGGACCAGTCACCACAGAGACACCTCCCACACCAATAACATCACAAGTGAAACTAAATCAGGGCAAAAAGCAGTAAACATAAAATACTGCATGCTATTCTTCAAGAACAAAACATCTCTTCTTCTACAAATAATTTCTTATCAATCCTCAGTATAGCAAACACAAGAGATTGTCCAGTGACCTGAAGAAGGGTTACTCATGTCACAGAGGAAGGCCACAGGCTGGTTTGTTGACAGGCAGGAAGGAAGGAAGGAAGCAAGCAAGGAAGCAAGGAAGGAAGGAAGGAAGGAGGAAAGGAAGGAAGGAAGGAAGGAAGGAAGAAAGGAAAAAAGGGAGGAAGGAAGGAAGGAAGGAAGAAAGGAAGGAAGGAGGAAAGGAAGGAAGGAAGGAAGGAAGGAAGAAAGGAAGGAAGGAGGAAAGGAAGGAAGGAAGGAAGGAAGGAAGGAAGGAAGGAAGGAAGGAAGGAAGGAAGGAAGGAAGGAAAGAGATGGACACACCCAGTGGCTTCTGCTGATGGCCATGTTCAGTCAGGCACAATGTCTGTCCTCCTGCCTCTCCTCACTTCTTCAATCAGCACACACACCCCACATCAGGCCTTTAGCATGCTCCAACAACTGGCACAGTCACCACGTTTTACATTGCAAATATTTCTCTAACAGCATTTCCTGTAGGCCTGGCCTCCACTCCATCCCTAGCTCCTGGGACCCCAGGATTCTGTTCTTCTGATGGATCCCTGCAAAGCTTCTTTAACGTCCACTTAGCAATCTACACGCTGGCTCCCAGGCCGCTACAATCCCATTTCTATCACAGAAAGAAGGCAGGGGTCTGGATGAAACGAAGCGAGAACAGGCGGAGAATGGTGGCTTGTGAAAGGTTTCTGTGCTGACAGGACTGCTCTTTAGGGGGGTGATGAAGCTGAAGGGGCCAGATTGTGTCTGCATAATGCTGGGGGACTCTGTCCGCTGAGGAAGGAAGGACATGTGGGGGGCTCACAGTCCTACACTGGCCCTGCACTAGAGCAGAGGGAAAAGGAAGGAAGGGGGAGGTGTTAGGACAGGAAGGAAGGAGGAAAGAGGGACTGACAGAAGGAGAGAAAGGGTCAGAAAGGGAAAGGAGAGAATGGCGGCTTTTCTCTCTGACAGAATCTTTTCTTGGTGGTGAAGGAATGTTGTGGAGTGTTTCAGATAAGGGATTTACAGGCTGTTAACTTTGAATGTGAAAGGAAAATTGGTTTAGGGTTTTATTTCAACAAGCTAGCTCTCTTTCTGTCTCTGTCTGTCTCTGTCTCTGTCTCTCTGTCTCCCTGTCTCTGTCTCTGTCTCTGTCTCTGTCTCTCTCCTTCTCTCTCTCTCTCTCTCTCTCTCTCTCTCTCTCTCTCTCTCTCTCTCTCTCTCTCTCTCTCTCTCTCTCTTCTTCCCTCCCTCCCATTTGTTTTATTTCATTTTTTTCATAGACGTCCACATGATAACTTTTCTTTCCTTTTTATTCTCTGAAATAAAAAATATTTTAGGAGATGAAGCAAAGAAAGGACAGGTTGTTTCTCTTTTGTCATGAGCCTTTTAGTTTTAATAACTTGGTAAAGACATACCTTTTGTATTGGGATATGTCTCCTCCTCCATACTGTCCTCTTCCTGTCCCCTATCTTCCTCTTCTTCTTCAGGGGGCTGGATAGCTCAGTGGTCAGAGCACTGGCTTTCCCCACGTCAAGTTTAGCAGCATTGGGCATGGTTATAAGTTGGATGGGTGACCATTTGTGTGCCTTGGCTATAGTACAGTCCCCCCAGTTCACCCAGCTGTAAATGGGTACTTGCCTTCTTTAGGGTCAGGGAAGGTAAAGCAGCGAGGGACAGGAGATGGGCACCGCTCTCAACATGCTGGCCCCTAGAGGAGCTGAGGTCTCTAATGCTTTGCTCTCCTTTGACCACCTAGGTTATGGGACACCTTTACCTTTTAAATTTTAAGTAAAAATCTGCATTAGGGATGTACCCCCCCCCCCCCCCCCCCCCCCAGTAAATACACAAACTTTGTTTACAGCAGCAAGCTAGATGTTTATATTGTCTTTTTGCTGTTGTTGCTTTTGTTATGATTCCTGTGTTATTGGTGTCATTTCTTTTTCTTCTTCTTCATTTGTTTTTTCCTTTTTGTAAACATATCTATATCAACAAATGAGTAATCATACAACACACTTAAAAAAGCAAGTTGATATCAGGTTCATTATCAACAGGCATTCAAAACTGATTTCTGTTTGATGGTAATTATATCACAAAATGACAATAACCTCAACTGCCAGCAGAAAGCAGCAGAAAATAGACAGACATGTAAACAGACAGATTACTGATGTACCTCATCCCAGCACAGCTGTACAACTTGAGCTGAATGCCTTGGACCAGTCACCACAGAGGCACCTTCCACACCAATAACATCACAAGTAAAACCAAAACAGGGTAAAAAGCAGTAAACATAAAATACTACATGCTATTCTTCAAGAACAAAACATCACACCTTCTACTAGTAAATTTCAGACAATCATTAGAATGGCAAACACAAGAGATTGTCTAGTGACCAGAAGCAGAGTCCCTCATGTCACAGAAGGAGGCCACAGGCTGATTTGTTGACAGGAAGGAAGGAAGGAAGGAAGGAAGGAAGGAAGGAAGGAAGGAAGGAAGGAAGCAAGCAAGCAAGCAAGCAAGGAAGGAAGGAAGGAAGGAAGGAAGGAAGGAAGGAAGGAAGGAAAGAGATGGACACACCCAGTGGCTTCTGCTGATGGCCATGTTCAGTCAGGCACAATGTCTGTCCTCCTGCCTCTCCTCACTTCTTCAATCAGCACACACACCCCACATCAGGCCTTTAGCATGCTCCAACAACTGGCACAGTCACCACGTTTTACATTGCAAATATTTCTCTAACAGCATTTCCTGTAGGCCTGGCCTCCACTCCATCCCTAGCTCCTGGGACCCCAGGATTCTGTTTCCTCTGATGGATCCCTGCAAAGCTTCTTTAACGTCCACTTAGCAATCTACACGCTGGCTCCCAGGCCGCTACAATCCCATTTCTATCACAGAAAGAAGGCAGGGGTCTGGATGAAACGAAGCGAGAACAGGCGGAGAATGGTGGCTTGTGAAAGGTTTCTGTGCTGACAGGACTGCTCTTTAGGGGGGTGATGAAGCTGAAGGGGCCAGATTGTGTCTGCATAATGCTGGGGGACTCTGTCCGCTGAGGAAGGAAGGACGTGTGGGGGGCTCACAGTCCTACACTGGCCCTGCACTAGAGCAGAGGGAAAAAGGAAGGAAGGGGGAGCTGTTAGGACAGGAAGGAAGAAGGAAAGAGGGACTGACAGAAGGAGAGAAAGGGTCAGAAAGGGAAAGGAGAGAATGGGGGCTTTTCTCTCTGACAGAATCTTTTCTTGGTGGTGAAGGAATGTTGTGGAGTGTTTCAGATAAGGGATTTACAGGCTGTTAACTTTGAATGTGAAAGGAAAATTGGTTTAGGGGTTTATTTCAACAAGCTCTCTCTCTCTTTCTGTCTCTGTCTCGGTCTCTCTTGGTCTCTCTTGGTCTCTCTGTCTCTGTCTCTGTGTCTCTGTCTGTCTGTCTGTCTGTCTGTCTGTCTGTCTGTCTGTCTGTCTGTGTCTTTCTCTCTCTCTCTCTCTCTCTCTCTCTCTCTCTCTCTCTCTCTCTCTCTCTCTCTCTCTCTCTCTCTCTCCCCTTTTTTTATTTTTTTTTTTTCATAAATGTCCTCATGATAACTTTTCTTTCCTTTTTTTTTCCTCTCAAGTCAAAGATAACTATGTGAAGAGATGAAGCAAAGAATGGATATGTTTTCTCTCTTTTCTCATCAGCCTTTTAGTTTTAATGACTTGGTAAAGACATACGTTTTGTATTGGGATATGTCTCCTCCTCCATACTGTCCTCTTCCTATCCCCCATCTTCCTCTTCTTCTTCTCCAGGGGGTGGGATAGCTCAGTGGTCAGAGCACTTGCTTTCCCCAAGTCAAGTTAAGCAGCATTGAGCGTGGTTACCGTTTTGATGGGTGACCGTTTTCGCACCTTGGCTTCAGTACAGTCCCCCCCAGTTCACCCAGCTGTAAATGGATACCTGCCCTCTTTAGGGTCAGGGAAAGTAAAGTAGTGAGGGAGTGGAGATGGGCACCGCCCTCAATATGCTGGCCCTAGAGAAGCTGAGGTCTCTGATGCATCACTCCTCTATGACCACCTAGGTTATGGGACACCTTTACTTTTTATATAAAAATCTACATATGGGGTGTAAAAAACCCCAGTAAACACACACACTTTGTTTACAGCAGCAAGCTAGTTGTTTATATTATGTCTCTTTGCTGTTGTTGCTGTTGCTCTTGTTATGGTTCCTGTGTTATTGCTGTCATTTCTTTTTCTTCTTATTATTTGTTTCTTTGATTCTTCCTTTGTGTAAACATGTGTATATCAACAGAAGAGTAAACATACAACACACGTAAAGAAGCAAATTGATATCAGGCTTATTAACAACCCCCATTCATAACTGAATTCTGTTCTATATCACAAAATGAGAATGCCCTCAACTGCCAGCAGAAGACAGCAGAAATTAGACAGACATATAAACAGACAGATTTACTGATCTATCTTGTCCCAGCTAAGCTCTACAACATGAACTGTATGCCTTGGACCAGTCACCACAGAGGCACATTCCACACCAATAACATAAGTAAAACGAAAACAGGAAAAATCAGTTAACACGAAATACTACATGCTATTCTTCAAGAACAAAACATTACTCTATCTACCGGTAAATTTCGGAAAATGGTTAGAAGGGCAAACACAACACATTGTCTGGTGACTAGAAGCAGAGCACCTCATGTCACAGAGGGAGGCCACAGGATGGCTTGTTGACAGGAAGGTAGGCAGGCGGGCAGGAAGGAAGAAAGGGAAGAAGGAAGGCAGGCAGGCTGGAAGGAAGGCAGGAAGGAAGGAAGGAAAGAAGAAAGAAAGGAAGGAAGAAAGGAAGGAAGGAAGGACGGAAAGAGATGGACACACCCAGTGGCTTCTGCTGATGGCCATGTTCAGTCAGGCACAATGTCTGTCCTCCTGCCTCTCCTCACTTCTTCAATCAGCACACACACCCCACATCAGGCCTTTAGCATGCTCCAACAACTGGCACAGTCACCAGGTTTTACATTGCAAATATTTCTCTAACAGCATTTCCTGTAGGCCTGGCCTCCACTCCATCCCTAGCTCCTGGGACCCCAGGATTCTGTTCCTCTGATGGATCCCTGCAAAGCTTCTTTAACGTCCACTTAGCAATCTACACGCTGGCTCCCAGGCCGCTACAATCCCATTTCTATCACAGAAAGAAGGCAGGGGTCTGGATGAAACGAAGCGAGAACAGGCGGAGAATGGTGGCTTGTGAAAGGTTTCTGTGCTGACAGGACTGCTCTTTAGGGGGGTGATGAAGCTGAAGGGGCCAGATTGTGTCTGCATAATGCTGGGGGACTCTGTCCGCTGAGGAAGGAAGGAAGGACGTGTGGGGGGCTCACAGTCCTACACTGGCCCTGCACTAGAGCAGAGGGGAAAAGGAAGGAAGGGGGAGGTGTTAGGACAGGAAGGAAGAAGGAAAGAGGGACTGACAGAAGGAGAGAAAGGGTCAGAAAGGGAAAGGAGAGAATGGTGGCTTTTCTCACTGACAGATTCTTTTCTTGGTGGTGAAGGAATGTTGTGGAGTGTTTCAGATAAGGGATTTACAGGCTGTTAACTTTGAATGTGAAAGGAAACTTGGTTTAGGGGTTTATTTCAACAAGCTCTCTGTCTCTCTCTATCTCTTTATGTCTCTGTTTCTGTCTGTCTGTCTGTCTGTCTGTCTGTCTCTCTGTCTGTCTGTCTGTCTGTCTGTCTGTCTCTGTCTCTCTCTCTCTCTCTCTGTCTCTCTCTCTTTCTCTCTCTCTCTCTCCCTCCATCCCTCCCTCTTTTTTTTCTCCTCATTTTTTTTTTTTCATAAATGTCCCCATGATAACTCTTCTTTCCTTTTTATTCTCTCAAATCAAAGATATGTAAAGAGATGAAGCAAAGAAAGCACATGTTTTCTCTCTTTTCTTTTCAGCCTTTTAGTCTTAATATTTGGTAAAGACATACCTTTTGTATTGTGATATGTCTCCTCCTCCATACTGTCCTCTTCCTGTCCCCTATCTTCCTCTTCTTCTTCAGGGGGCTGGATAGCTTAGTGGTCAGAGCACTCGCTTTCCCCACGTCAAGTTTAGCAGCATTGGGCATGGTTATAAGTTGGATGGGTGACCATTTGTGTGCCTTGGCTATAGTACAGTCCCCCCAGTTCACCCAACTGTAAATGGGTACCTGCCTTCTTTAGGGTCAGGGAAGGTAAAGCAGCGAGGGACAGGAGATGGGCACCGCTCTCAACATGCTGGCCCCTAGAGAAGCTGAGGTCTCTAATGCTTTGCTCTCCTTTGACCACCTAGGTTATGGGACACCTTTACCTTTTAAATTTTAAGTAAAAATCTGCATTAGGGATGTACCCCCCCCCCCCCTCCCCCAGTAAATACACAAACTTTGTTTACAGCAGCAAGCTAGATGTTTATATTGTCTTTTTGCTGTTGTTGCTTTTGTTATGGTTCCTGTGTTATTGCTGTCATTTCTTTTTCTTCTTCATGTTTGTTTGTTTGTTTTTCATTGTGTAAACATGTGTATATCAACAAAGGAATAAACATACAACACACTTAAAGAAACATATTGATATCAGGTTTATTAACAGTGCCTATTCAAAACTAAACTCTGTTTGATGGTAATTATATCACAAAATGACAATAACCTCAACTGCCAGCAGAAAGCAGCAGAAAATAGACAGACATGTCAACAGACAGATTTACTGATGTACCTCATCCCAGCACAGCTGTACAACTTGAGCTGTATGCCTTGGACCAGTTACCACAGAGGCACCTTTCACACCAATAACATCACAAGTAAAACCAAAACAGGGTAAAAAGCTGTAAACATAAAATACTACATGATATTCTTCAAGAACAAAACATCACACCTTCTACTAGTAAATTTCAGACAATCATTAGAATGGCAAACACAAGAGATTGTCTGGTGACCAGAAGCAGAGCTCCTTGTGTCACAGAAAGAGGCCACAGGATGGCTTGTTGACAGGAAGGAAGGAAGATTAGAAGGAAGGAAAGAAGAAATGAAGGAAGGAAGGAAGGAAGAGGGAAAGGAAGGAAGGAAGGAGAGAAAAAAGGAAGGAAGGAAGGAAGGAAGGAAGGAAGGAAGGAAGAAAGGAAGGAAGGAAGAAAAGAGATGGACACCCCCAGTGGCTTCTGCTGATGGCCATGTTCAGTCAGGCACAATGTCTGTCCTCCTGCCTCTCCTCACTTCTTCAATCAGCACACACACCCCACATCAGGCCTTTAGCATGCTCCAACAACTGGCACAGTCACCACGTTTTACATTGCAAATATTTCTCTAACAGCATTTCCTGTAGGCCTGGCCTCCACTCCATCCCTAGCTCCTGGGACCCCAGGATTCTGTTCCTCTGATGGATCCCTGCAAAGCTTCTTTAACGTCCACTTAGCAATCTACACGCTGGCTCCTAGGCCGCTACAATCCCATTTCTATCACAGAAAGAAGGCAGGGGTCTGGATGAAACGAAGCGAGAACAGGCGGAGAATGGTGGCTTGTGAAAGGTTTCTGTGCTGACAGCACTGCTCTTTAGGGGGGTGATGAAGCTGAAGGGGCCAGATTGTGTCTGCATAATGCTGGGGGACTCTGTCCAATGAGGAAGGAAGGACGTGTGGGGGGCTCACAGTCCTACACTGGCCCTGCACTAGAGCAGAGGGGAAAGGAAGGAAGGGGGAGGTGTTAGGACAGGAAGGAAGAAGGAAAGAGGGACTGACAGAAGGAGAGAAAGGGTCAGAAAGGGACAGGAGAGAATGGCGGCTTTTCTCACTGACAGATTCTTTTCTTGGTGGTGAAGGAATGTTGTGGAGTGTTTCAGATAAGGGATTTACAGCCTGTTAACTTTGAATGTGAAAGGAAAATTGGTTTAGGGCTTTATTTCAACAAGCTAGCTATGTCTCTCTGTCTCTGTCTCTCTCTGTCTCTCTCTCTGTCTCTCTCCATCTCTCTCTGTCTCTGTCTCTCTCTCTCTTTGTCTCTCTCTCTCTTTGTCTCTCTTTCGCTCTGTCTCTCTCTCTCTGTCTGTCTCTACACCTCTCTCTCCATCTCTCTCTCTATCTCTCTCTCTCTCTCTCTCTCTCTCTCTCTCTCTCTAACACACACACACTCTCTCTCTCTCTCTCTCTCTCTCTCTCTCTCTCTCTCTAACACTCTCTCTCTCTCCTCTCTCTCTCTCTCTCTCTCTCTCTCTCTCTCTCTCTCTCTCTCTCTCTCTTTCTCTCTCTTTTCTTCCCTCCCTGCCTCCCTCCCTATTGTTTTATTTCATTTTTTTCCATAAATGTCCTCATGATAACTTTTCTTTCCTTTTTTTGTCTCAAGTCAAAGATAATTATGTGAAGAGATGAAGCAAAGAATGGATATGTTTTCTCTCTTTTCTCATCAGCCTTTTAGTTTTAGTAACTTGGTAAAGAGATACGTTTTGTATTGGGATGTCTCCTCCTCCATACTGTCCTCTTCCTATCTTCCTCTTCTTCTTCTCCAGGGAGTGGGATAGCTCAGTGGTCAGAGCACTTGCTTTCCCCAAGTCAAGTTAAGCAGCATTGAGCATGGTTACCGTTTTGATGGGTGACCGTTTTCGCACCTTGGCTTCAGTACAGTCCCCCCCCAGTTCACCCAGCTGTAAATGGATACCTGCCCTCTTTAGGGTCAGGGAAAGTAAAGCAGTGAGGGAGTGGAGATGGGCACCGCCCTCAATATGCTGGCCCTAGAGAAGCTGAGGTCTCTGATGCATCACTCCTCTATGACCACCTAGGTTATGGGACACCTTTACTTTTTATGTAAAAATCTACATATGGGGTGTAAAAAACCCCAGTAAACACACACACTTTGTTTACAGCAGCAAGCTAGTTGTTTATATTATGTCTCTTTGCTGTTGTTGTTGTTGCTCTTGGTATGGTTCCTGTGTTATTGCTGTCATTTCTTTTTCTTCTTATTATTTGTTTGTTTGATTTTTCCTTTGTGTAAACATGTGTATATCAACAGAAGAGTAAACATACAACACACGCAAAGAAGCAAATTGATATCAGGCTCATTAACAACCCCCATTCATAACTGAATTCTGTTTGGTGGTAACTATATCACAAAATGAGAATACCCTCAACTGCCAGCAGAAGACAGCAGAAATTAGACAGACATATAAACAGACAGATTTACTGATCTATCTTGTCCCAGCTAAGCTCTACAATATGAACTGTATGCCTTGGACCAGTCACCACAGAGGCACATTCCACACCAATAACATAAGTAAAACGAAAACAGGAAAAATCAGTTAACATGAAATACTACATGCTATTCTTCAAGAACAAAACATTACTCTTTCTACTAGTAAATTTGGGAAAATGGTTAGAATGGCAAACACAACACATTGTCTGGTGACTAGAAGCAGAGCACCTCATGTCACAGAGGGAGGCCACAGGATGGCTTGTTGACAGGAAGGAAGGCAGGCAGGCAGGAAGGAAGAAAGGGAAGAAAGACAGAAGGAAGGAAGGAAATTAGGAAGGAAGGAAGGAAGGAAGGAAGGAAGGAAGGAAGGAAGGAAGGAAGGAAGGAAGGAAGGAAGGAAGGAAGGAAGGAAGGAAGGAAGGAGATGGACACACCCAGTGGCTTCTGCTGATGGCCATGTTCAGTCAGGCACAATGTCTGTCCTCCTGCCTCTCCTCACTTCTTCAATCAGCACACACACCCCACATCAGGCCTTTAGCATGCTCCAACAACTGGCACAGTCACCACGTTTTACATTGCAAATATTTCTCTAACAGCATTTCCTGTAGGCCTGGCCTCCACTCCATCCCTAGCTCCTGGGACCCCAGGATTCTGTTCCTCTGATGGATCCCTGCAAAGCTTCTTTAACGTCCACTTAGCAATCTACACGCTGGCTCCCAGGCCGCTACAATCCCATTTCTATCACAGAAAGAAGGCAGGGGTCTGGATGAAACGAAGCGAGAACAGGCGGAGAATGGTGGCTTGTGAAAGGTTTCTGTGCTGACAGGACTGCTCTTTAGGGGGGTGATGAAGCTGAAGGGGCCAGATTGTGTCTGCATAATGCTGGGGGACTCTGTCCGCTGAGGAAGGAAGGACGTGTGGGGGGCTCACAGTCCTACACTGGCCCTGCACTAGAGCAGAGGGGAAAAGGAAGGAAGGGGGAGGTGTTAGGACAGGAAGGAAGAAGGAAAGAGGGACTGACAGAAGGAGAGAAAGGGTCAGAAAGGGAAAGGAGAGAATGGCGGCTTTTCTCTCTGACAGAATCTTTCTTGGTGGTGAAGGAATGTTGTGGAGTGTTTCAGATAAGGGATTTACAGGCTGTTAACTTTGAATGTGAAAGGAAAATTGGTTTAGGGGTTTATTTCAACAAGGTCTCTGTCTTCTCATCTCTATCTCTTTCTGTCTCTGTCCTCTGTCTCTGTCTCTCTGTCTCTGTCGTCTGTCTGTCTTTTCCTCTCTGTCTGTCTGTCTTCTGCTCTCTCTCTCTCTCTCTCTTCTCTCTCTCTCTCCTCTCTCTCTCTCTCTTTCTCTCTCTCTCTCTTACTCTCTCTCTCTCTCTCCCTCCATCCCTCCCTCTTTTTTCTCCTCATTTTTTTTATTTTTTCATAAATGTCCCCATGATAACTCTTCTTTCCTTTATATTTTCTCAAATCAAAGATATGTGAAGAGATGAAGCAAAGAAAGGACATGTTTTCTCCCTTTTCTCATCAGCCTTTTAGTTTTAATAACTTGGTAGAGACAGACGTTTTGTATTGGGATATGTCTCCTCCTCCATACAGTCCTCTTCCTTTCCCCTATCTTCCTCTTTCTTCTTCTTCAGGGGCAGGATAGCTCAGTGGTCAGAGCACTCACTTTCCCCAAGTTAGGTTAAGCAGTGTTGAGCATGGTTTCCACTTGAATGGGTGACTGTTTGCGTGCCTTGGCTTCAGTACAGTCCCTCAGTTCACCCAGCTGTGAATGGGTACCTGCCCTCTTTAGGGTCAGGGAAGGTAACATAAAGCAGCAAAGGAGAGGAGACGGGCACCGCCCTCAATATACTGGCCCCTAGAGAAGCTGAGGTCTCTGATGCATCACTCCTCTATGACCACCTA
>CM060335.1:50871224-50931224 GCA_030674155.1 Stramonita haemastoma
GATAGCGAGTGTGTGAAATTGTAATGGGTCCGGTGGCCTTCTACAATAAAATCGTTCAGAGTTCAGAGTTCAGAGTTCTCTGTATAATTATATGAATGGTGAGAATACAGGAACAACCAGCAAGCAAAGGGTCAGCCATCCACTTGGTAACCACACTTGATGCTGCTTATCATTAGCTTGGGGCAAGCTAGTGCCTCCACCACTGATCTATCCTGTCCCAAGCTCGTGAAGAAAGTGTCACATCCGAGCTTCATCCACTTTATGGATGCGAGTTTGAGAGTGTTGTTCAAATTACCAACACTGCAGGTGTCTGTATCACTCGGTCCGGTTCATGCCGGGATATACTATGATAATAAGTGTAGAGTACAGCCCTGTCAAGTAGTCTTAAAGCACATGCACCTCCACAGCAGCATTATTATATCATCCTCATTCTCATCGATCATCATGCAATGAAAAAATTGTCTCTGATTCCGTAGGCCTGGTTGCTCTGGTCTCATGGTGACCTCAGATTCGGTTTCCCCATACGCTTCTGTGCCTGTGGTGAGTTTGGGTCAAAGAAAGCCTTTGGAGTTGGAGGTTAGAGTGGGGCGGTCGTTGGAGGGACGTTGTGGTGGTCGCCATTTCAGGTGGGTGGCACACTCAGTTTGGCTCCGCGACTGAGCTTTTACTGTGGTTAGTAGGGGGCTTAGTAGGTGATGTCCTGCGTATGTTAGCTCAGAACAGGCACCACTGAACACCACCAAAGTGACCCAGCAGCAAGGCATGGCCCTTCTGGCTGGTGGCCCCACGGCGGCCTAATATTGATGGGCTCCCTGTGGACTTCCAACCTTGAGGATGAGACATAGCGAACCTGGGTATGGCTGTGGCGGGGAGATTAAAGCAAGCGGCGTGGGAACAGCAGGGATAGGAACGTCACAGAAGATGAGGCAGCAAAGAAAACAAACAACAAAAGTGCTGTTCTTAAAATGTATGTATTTATTTAAAAATGATTTTGCTCGCCTTAATTTTTATCTCCTTTTTTTGTTTATCTTTATGTCTACCGATCTATTTTTCTGATCTGTTTTGCTGGTCACTGTCTTTTTCTTGCTTCTTCTTTTTCTTCATCATCATCATCATTATCTTTTTCTTCTTCTTCTTCTTCTTCTTCTTCTTCTTCTTCTTCTTCTTCTTCTTCTTCTCTCTCTCTCTCTCTCTCTCTCTCTCTCTCTCTCTCTCTCTCTCTCTCTCTCTCTCTCTCTCTCTCTCTCTCTCTCTCTCTCAAAAGTCCTTCGGATGATATGAGACTTTAAACTGAAGCCCCGTGTGCGAACGCACGCAGAACATCTTGCGCACACGTTAAATCCTGTTCCGCTTTTCGTAAGAGTAGGCCATCGTGTGCTGGTGGGAACAGATGACATTTACAAAACTGCATACACACGGGGACTGGATGTAAAAAAGCACAAGAGTGCTTATTCCATTATCCTCGATATAAAAGAATAAATCAAATCAAATCAAATCAAATTTCTCTCTGACGCACACACATTTCTGTCTATACTAACTTTTTTTTTAGTTGATAGACCTTAAAGCAAACACACACACACACTCACACGCACGCACGCACACACACACACACACTTTTCGATAATTATGATCCTGGCTTTTTCAGCATAGCATCCACTCTACACAGAGTATGTCAGGAAAATACACGGCGTGTAGTGTTTCTGTGCAAAGTGGTCTGCTGAGAAATTATTTCCCTTGCCATCTGGAATGCAGGGTAGCCAGGATTCGTTTTCTTTTTTTGCTGTTTGTTAGTTTATGTGTTTGTTTTATATTTATTTATCTTCAATCTTCTATTTATTTTTTTACGTTACTTAGAAATGTGAGAAGTAAAGCAAAAACAAACAAAAAGCAGAAAGAAAGAAAGAAAGAAAGACAGAGAGAGAGAGACAGAGAGAGAGAGAGAAAGAAAGAAAGACAGAGAGAGACAGAGAGACAGACAGACGAGAGAGAAGAGACAAAGACAGACAGACGACAGACAGACAGACAGACAGACAGACAGACAGACAGATGAGAGAGAAGAAAATGAAACAGAAAACAGAAAGAAAGAAAGAAAAAAAAGAAAGAAAGAAAGAAAGAAAGAAAGAAAGAAAGAAAGAAAGAAAGAAAGAAAGAAAGAAAGAAAAAAAGAAAGAAAGAAAGAAAGAAAGAAAATTAAAAAAAAAAAAAAAAACAGAATACCAAAAAAAAAAAGAAAAAAAAAAGAAAGAAATACAGAAAAAGAAAGTAAACAGACAGAAAAAGGAAAGAAAGGAAACAAACAAACAAACACAAGGAAGTAGAAAGCAAAAGTTAACTTTTCAAGCAAAAGGTGATAAAAAAAAGAAAATAATCAATTAAATGGAGAAATGAAAAAATCTTTGAACCCCTGGAGGGCCTCTAGTGCACGGCAGCAGTTGCCATGGCTTCAGGGATTGCTGTCTGAGGGTTCTACCACAATGTTCATTTGCTTTTCATTTATAAATTATATCTGTTTCAGTTTTGCTGCCTCAAAAAATTTGCTATCCTGTAAAGTTTTGTATATCTATGTCATTTGCATCTTCAAGAAATAACAGAACAGATATAGTGAAAAGTATGTACTAAACATCATCAACCTATTTTGGAGTATTAGTGTTTTCCGTCTTGACATTATTGGTTGAAGCAATGTGATGATATTCACTTACTCCTCTGATTATCAAACAAGTCTAAAAGGCAACTTTTGCATGGGGTTCTATTTCATTTTTTAAAATTTTCTACAGCCGCATATTCTTTCACTCTCTTTGCAACATTCTAAAATGAATGAGAAATGCATTAACATAGCAGTCAAAAACTGAAACTTTAGTGAATTGTAACAACTTCAGAAATTCGCAAAATAAACTTTTAGATAAACAAAAAGCACAGAAAAAAGAATGTTACATTGAGAGAACACTGTTTGAAAGCACAACATTGCAGACATCACCTTTTCTCTTTATAATGGCGCATATAAACACTTTTTTTCTTGGCTGCTGTCACGCTATCAACATTCAGAATCAAACTTTGAGCGCAGGGGTGTTACGATGGACACCCAGTGCCATTAATCACGATGATAGGAACACTCACACCGCTTCCCCTGCCCTAACCCACATGTCTTGTCTTCGTATGACAGGGGAGAGCACCCTACTCCATCTTCTTCACGGCAGCCATCTTTTGAACACTTTGCTCTTTTTCAGTTCTCCATGAATCGTCCTTTTATGAGCGCAAGGCCAAGACGGTGGAACGGCAGGATGAAGAAGAATGAGCGAGAAACTTTCAGTCCGTGAGGAAAAGCCACGGCTTGTTTTTGAAGTTGGCAAGTTCTGTAGTTTTGCCCAAATGTGCTCAGACCCCGTGTGCCTCAGGTCAGTGATTCCAGCATCTGTCTGTTTTGGAAGATGGAGAGAGGAGTTGGATTCCCATGTGTCTTAGTCCTCCTGCTCGCAACTTTGGACCACGGTAATGCAGAAGAAACTTTGTGTGAAAACTCCACAGTTTTTATTGTCATTATTATTATTAGTTGTAGGTTGAGTGAGAGGGTGATAGCTGTAGGTATGAAATATTGTCATATAGTCAGTCTACATACTTCTAGACATTTAAGCGAGAAGAAGGTATGAGTCGAAAGGTTGTTTTTTTTTCGTTGACTTAAAAAAAATTGTGTAAAGCAATGTTAGGAGAGTAATTATATGAGCACACACACACACACAGAGCTAGAGAGAGAGAGAGAGAGAGAGAGAGAGAGAGAGAGAGAGAGAGAGAGAGAGAGAGAGAGAGAGAGAGACAGACAGACAGACAGACAGACAGAGAGAGAGAGGAGAGACAGACAGACAGACAGACAGACAGACAGACAGACAGACAGAGAAAGACAGACAGACAGACAGGCAGGCAGACAGACAGGCAGACAGACAGACAGAGAGTAATTTTTAATTTTATAGATAAGTATTGACATACTTTTTTCATCCGGCCCTTGGCCCCCTATTGTATTGCATTGCACTGCACTGCATTGCCTTGTAATGTATTGCAATGTACTCTACTCTTTTCTATTGTACTGTTACACACAGGTGCTGGACGTGTGTTGCACAGGGCATCTGGGTTCTTCACCCCTTCCACAAGAGCAGCAGCAAGACCACCCCTCATGGTCAAGTGAGAAAGGAAAAAAACCCGGCTTCAGATGGGATTGGAACCCAGAACCTGTCACGTCATTGTCCATACAACCCTGTCACCGCCAGACCAGAGCACAGCTTAGTCTTTTCTCTCACCTTCATTCTTCCTGTGTCAACTTTGGTGCTCAAGGAAAATATATTATTTTCCCTTTTTCTTCCAAAATTCAGAGGCAGTGACAACTATCCCCGCTTTTTTTTTAATGCATGAAAGCTTGTTAATATCAGCTAGATAAATGACATGGAAATGCATTATTTTGTTATTACCTTTCGTGTGAAACCGTTATACATCTCAAAAAAACACTTGCCCAAGGTTGATTGGAAAAGAAGGGGAAGAATAAGAGAAAAACTCTGAAATCATTCAGAACACAATTGTGTTGCCTTCCCCCCCTCCTCCCCCCCCCCCCCCCCCCCCCCCCAAACACACCCAAAAAAAATACAAACGTGTACAGCATGCAGTAATGTGTAGTAAGCAACTACAAATGTACAAAATTTGATAGAAGATCGCAGAAGATCTTGCGCACACGTTAAAACCTGTTCCGCTTTTCGCAAGAGTAGGCCTTGTGTGCCGGTGGGAACAGATGACAAGATTTACAAAACTGCATACACACGGGGACTGGATGAAAAAATCACATGAGTGCTTATAATATTATTCTCGATTTAAAAAGATAAAGAAAAAGAAAAACAAATAAAAATAAAAATTAAAAAATAATAATAGATGTGTAAACAGTTCAGGATAGCACTTGAAGTTGAGCACATTCTTATGGAGTTTATATACTTGATACAAAGTTTCCCCTGTTCACAAAATTCGTGTTGCTTCCACCACATGGACTGTGCATGTGTAGTGGCTGAGGTAGATTATCAATGGCCATTTGCACAGCGCCAAAGAAAGGTTTTTAAAGGGACAAATCTGATATCACAGCCAACATCGCTCATACAACTGTCCGAAACACTTGACAAGAACAGACATCGATTCGGGCCTCTTTTCTTTGCGTGGAATATTTTCTAACCCAAAGAAAAAGCAAGCAAACTTTGCAGGCTTGAAAGCGAAGGCAAAGAAAGGGGAGACAAACTCTCCACCATGTTGCCCTAGGAAGAAGTGCTCCTGACAGAACGAGGCATTGAGGACGAAGAGGTGTCGTCATTAGACATATTATTTCTCCGTTTGTCCATCCTTTTCAGCACAGTCAATGGCTGCAAATGGTGAAAAGCCCTCTGGCTGAATGTTCCTTACAGACAAAAGGCCCTTAGTGTTGTCAGAGAATTTACAAAGCAAACAAAGCAGAATGATGCAAAGAAAAAACTTATTCCTCCCAGTTGCTGCAAGGAATGAGCGGAATAGTTGGCCTTTTTTTTCATTCCAAGGAGGGATGGAGGGCTCAACACAAACCCTATCTCCATTTTCTTCATCTTTGTCAGCTCAGCTAGCCTCTGATATAACTTTTTTTGTTTTTAAAGATGAAGGGATTCTTGAAAAGCCAAAAAAGAGATCAATGAAAGTGTTTTGTTTGCTGGGAATATTTTCCATGACTTGCTTGCAGGTTGTTTTTGCCATGCCATGACATTGTTGTTAATGATGAATTGTGATCATCATAATTCTGTCCTCTTTTCTCACTATCACCATTGTCAGATCGTTGTGTGTGTATGACGTCATGATCAGTACAGTTGCTACTTGAAACCATGAGTAAAAAGGTTGAGGGGGTGGTCTTGTTTGTTTGTTTGGGTGTTTTGGGGGGAAGGGAGGTTTGCTTGTTGGGTTTTGTTTGATTGTGGGGGGAGAAAGGGGGGGGGGGTCCTTCCTCAGCTAGAGCTCCTCATAATGTCATTTTTTTTATTTCTACCATTATCAGTTCAAGTTAGTTTCAACAGATACTTCTATCCCTAGCACATGATTTCTGACGAGCACACAAGAAAATGAAAGAGAGAATCTTGGCACTTGGTTTTTTTTTTCCAGCAAATCACATTACTAGTAGGTTTTCGTCTACATGGCATCACTCTCAATGGAAGACACTAAACTTTCTTTTTTCAAATACTAGCACTGTGTAAGTTGAAACATGTGAACGACCTGTTCTGCTGCTTAAAGAGTCCTTGTATAGACAGAGCATGAGGGAACAAAGTGAATGGTGTGATCCTGTCTAAAGCCAGCAATCACACTAATGGCTCACTCAAGTCAGCCTAGTCAGTTTCCTGCTCCGCCCAAACAGGTAAAGGAGTAGCAGACTGCTTCATCTCTTATGTTTGCAACATCCAAGATTACAAGCGCTCTGAAGGGAAAACAGCCGTGATCAAAGGGATCAAAATGGGATCAACATCCCTTTCAAAAATCCCTGCTACTAATTGCCTACAAGAGGCAGGTACTTTTCTTCCATTTTAAGGGAACCACAGTCAAAGAATAAGAATTAAATACATCAAAAACACACAGAGAGAAGAATCAATAGATAGACAGACAACAGACAGACAGACCAAAAGAAAGAAATACACAATACATCCACACACACACACCACATGAGTACACACACACACACACACACACACACACACACACACACACACACACACACACACACACACACACACACACACAAAACCCCTTATTTTCACAACAGACAGTTTATATAAAAGTACTACAACTTAACTTTACAACTTGTCTGTCAGCAACTTCCAACTTGACACCAGAAAAATCCTCATCCTCATTGTCTCCACCTTAAACAAAAGTGGCTCAAAGAAGGGAGACAAACACTACAGTAGACAGAGACACAAGGGGGAGAGAGAGAGAGAGAGAGAGGGGGGGGAGAGAGAGAGAGAGAGAGAGAGAGAGGAGAGAGAGAGAGAGAGAGAGAGAGAGAGAGAGAGAGGGGAAGAGAGAGAGAGAGAGAGAGAGAGAGAGAGAGAGAGAGAGACAGAGAGCCTCTCACCAGACAGTCACAGCAGCCCTGTGCCTGCAGACACCATTGTGTGCATCACTGTCATAAATAGGGTTGTCACGTTCCCTCTATTGTTCCCAGAACAGGATTGCCAACACTTGGGAAAAGTGAAGCACTTCACCGGCACTGTGGTGCTGTTGTGTTGATCTCTTAGAAAAGAATTACTGGGGTTATCACAACTTCCCCAAGGGCGTGCAGAGCTGTAAAGAGTTAAGTGCAGACCAACAAGATTGTCAAGTGGTGGCTTGTTAGGCCTCTAACACACTAGGGAAAAAATGCAAGGTTTTTTTGTGGGTTATCTGCAACTGCATGGTGTGTTTCATTGTTTCTACTCTGCCTTTTTCTTCTTTTCCTCTCCTGTCCTCTCTGTAGCTTTCTCTCCTCATGGGTCTTTCTACACAGTAGTCTTACACTCTTTCAGACATTCTTTCTGTTTTGGCAATGAGAGAGAGAGAGAGACAGAGACAGAGACAGACAGACAGACAGACAGACAGACAAACAGACAGACAGACAGACAGACAGATGGACAGATGGAAAGACAAACAGACAAAGAGAAAAAGAGAAAAAGAGAAGGAAAAACAGAGACAGACAGAGAATCACAAAGACAAAGAGAGACAGACAGAGAGAGATACAGAGAAAATAGTGAAAGACAAAGACAGACAGAAGACAGAGAACTACAGAGATAATTGAAAAAATGACAAAGAGACAGAGATAGGCAGACAGGCAGACAGAGACAGAGATACAGACAGACAGATAGACAGACAGACAGACAGACAAAGAATCTGAATGGTGAAAAAGATCACTCAAGGAAAATGGACAACCATAACCCCAACACTCCCACCCCCCAGCCCCACCCCCACCCCCATCAGCAGGAAAAGTCTCTGATTGGCTGATTGCTGCACTCTGCTGACTATCAATGATTTGTTTGGAAAGGCCCCAGCAGTCATCAGTCAGTCCGGCAGAAGCCACAGTGTTATGTCCCCTGCAGGCTACAGGCTGAACTGAACTGACCACACACAGCATGTACAGTCTCTCTGCTAGCCTGCAACTGGCCCAGGAAAATGAAGGAGTTGTCACTCTTGGCAGGAAAGCTATACATGGTTATTTACCTTTTTTGGCACAACTACGAATGGGTACCTGCCCTCTTTAGAGACAGGGAAGGTAAAGCAGCCAGCGAGAGTGGAGATAGGCACAGCCCTCAATATAACAGAAGCTGAGGTCTCTTGACACCTTGCTCTCCATAACCACCCCCATGTTACGCCTTTACCTTTTCTCACCTTTAGATAACCAAAGACTTTGAGAGCAGTATGCACAACTTAAGCAATGTTTTAGTGACTAGACCTTATGTGTAGATTTTGATATCCTTTTCAAGACCTGGCTGTCAGATATCTGGTAGCAACCTTGTCAATCCCAGAGTGGAAATAAGGTTATGCTTTACACTAGCATGGAGGAGATTCCTTTCCACCTGATGGTATAGAGCATAGACAAGAATAAGGCAGGTGTGACAAAACCAGAATAATAGGAAGACATCTGTGTGAGGCCTGCATAGCAGCCGGTGAAAGCACTATTCAGAAGAATGAAGAATGCTGACAATGACAGGACTGAAAAAAGCTTATTGTGGTTTGTGTTCAATACACAGAGGAATCCAAACAGTTATGTTGATGTCTCATCTTTTCTGTGATCAGTGCTAGAGATGGGATGGGTGTGGATCGTTGTCAAAGATGTCAAATCCCAGGGAAAAGAAAAAGTATGAAGTTGTCACAGGGTTGAAAACTTGTAGGCTGGTTTGTTTACAGGAAGCCATACAGTAGTGGTTATTTTGCTATTCATTAGCCATGAAGGGGGGGGGAGAGAGAGAGAGAGAGAGAGAGAGAGAGAGAGAGAGAGAGAGAGAGAGGACAGACAGGAGAGAGAGAGGAGAGCGTGTTTTGTGTGTGTGTGTGTGTGTGTGTGTGTGTGTGTGAGTGTGTGTGTGTCCATGTGAATGCCAGGTGTCTGCATAAAATGTGTTGTTTGTGAACTGTCACTGCATACAAATGGCCACACTAACAGTGGTGACACATCTGTGAATGGTTTGATCAATACAGAAGTGATGTCTGCATTGCACCTGGTGCAATGCTGTTTGCACACACTGTCAGTTGGGACAGAGTGGGTGACATTTCTATATGTCCTGTGCCCATGCTCCTTGGGTGTTGTGTCCTTGCTGAGGCATGCACGTGCTTGTGTACATGGGGGTGGGGGTGAGAATACTTCAGTTTGATTTTCATGATAGAAAAAACCCACACTTTTAAACAAGAGAAAGAGAGACAGACAGACAGATAATTATGCAGAGACAGACAGACAAAGGCAGATAAAAAAGATAATAAGATGGACAGGAAACATATACAAATTGTTTTACAGAAATAAAAGCAAGTGACGAAGTACAACAACAAGAATAAAAAAGAGAAACCAATGTAGATAAAAGAGACAGACAGACAATCACACACATAAAAAATAAGCAACAGCAACATTAGCAACAAAACAGACACAAAGAGACAGATGAACAAACAGACTAAACAAACAGCAACAGACAGACACCATTGAGAAAGAAAGTTAGAACTATAGTTAGTTTTTCGAAACTGAAATCCAACACTCGACCTATAGACTCTTTATCTACCTCCCCCTCGGTTGTTTTTTTTTCTTTTGTCGAAAAGAGAAGGACAGAAAACAACATCCAAAATGCCATCCAGCTTTCACAAACCAGGCTGACACTGTCGCAGTCAGACAATGGGCTTTTGTCTGAGGCACAGATTGGCTTCCCAGTCAGTATTTTTCAGGGAGTTTAGTCCTCACAAATCCAATCTTTGGATACTTGCGTTTCACTTCTAAACGGCTGCAATAGATGTGGAAAGCTTGAACAAAACTGTAGTAGTCATTATTGGTAAGAAAGAAAAAAAAAGAAGAAAAAAGACATGGATTGAGTTGGAGGGTGGGGGGAGGGGGGGGGGGGTAGTAGTTGGTTGTCAGTGGTGATTCTGTTTTCTTGTTTGTCAAAACCGAAGTCTTGGTGTGTGTGTGTGTGTTGGTGTGTGTGTGTGTGTGTGTGTGTGTGTGTGTGTGTGTGTGGTGTGGTGCGTGTGTGGTGTGTGGTGTGTGTGCGTGTCGTGCGTGTATAGAGTGTGTGCGTGAGTGTGTATATATGAGTAGATGTGCGGTGAGTTGCTGTGTGGTGCTTGCATGTGTGTGTTGCCGCGCACGAGTATGCGTGTGCATGCAGTGCTGCATAAGCGTGTGGTATGCGTGCCGTGAGCGTGCGTGGGTGCATGCATAGTGCATGCGTGGGTGAGTGCGTGCGTGTGTGCATGCGTGCGTGTGTGTGTATTGTGTGATGTGTGGTGTGTGTGCGTGTGTGCGTGTTAAGGTATGGAAAAGGAAAATGGAGATAAAGAGAGAGAAGGAAACAGAAAAGAAAGACTCAAGCAGAGAACAATCTACAATAAAACTTTTTTTTTTAACCTACAAACAACAAAAACAACAAACACAATAACATTCGAAAAACAAGAAACCCATCTAAACAAAGCAAACAAACAAATAAACAAGCACTGGAAAGGCAATACTCCACCGGCATGAACTATTCAAAGGAGAACTCCACAAAACAACACTAATGATTCTTCCTTATGCTATCCATCTTTTTTCCCTGATACATAATAATAACAATATCAACCAGCATAGCATCAGTAGTAGCAGCCCCGTTTCCGACAGCCATACGTATTGTAACTGTCGCACTACCTACGTTTTGCCCAGACTTTTTTCACTGTTGATATTACTCACACACACACACACACACACACACACCACACACACACACACACACACACACACAACACACACACCACACACACACACACACACACACACACAGCTTGAAGGGACGTTGCTTTCATCATTGAACAAAGCAGCCGGAGACTGAAAAGGATGATGACACCTAGGCATTGTGTTCCAGACTAATGAATGTGCTCGTTTGGAGTCCCTATCCTGGTTGTGTGTGTGTTTTTGGTGTGGTGTGGTGGGGTGTGTGTGTGTGTGTGTGTGTGTGTGTGTGTGTGTGTGTGTGTGTGTGGGTGTGGTGTGTGTGTGTGTGTATTACCAGTACTAGATCAGTTTTTATGAAAAGCTAAAAGGATTCATCTCTTTTTGTTGTGTATTCACCAACAATGGTACTTTGGACCAGCTTTGGAGATAGGCACAGAAATAGGCATTTTTGTTCATATGAAATAATCAAAACTGTTCTGTCCTGAAAAAAGAGCAAAACACTACTTTTGATTTGAAAAAGAACTTATCCCTAATGTCGAAATGTGATACTTCAATGATCAACAACAACAGCAAACAACAACAAAAACTGTTCACATACCTAGAAAAGCACACATTAGGTGAGGAACAAACAAAAAATGATAAGACATTGCCTGTGTTTTGACGTTCTGTTTGCATTCTGTCATGTTCAAAAGTTCTTGTGTAAGTGCAACTCGTGTATTGCTCAGTTTTATTAATTCGTTGTTGGTAATGTTCTCATCTGTGTCTTGTAAGAAACATTATTTTACAACCGATGTCTTTGGAAATACATGCAGTGTGTGTTAAATCTTGTAGGTGACGCCTTGCTGTACAGTCAAAGACATGATATCCCCCTCTTCATCCATTACAGTTGTGATGTCAACTGGAAACAGTACATGTGGCAAAAAGGCACTGCTTCATTAGTAAAAAGACACTCTGCTTACACACAATGCGATAGAGAGAGAGAGGCTTTAACCTTTAACAATTTATTGCCATTGCCCAACTAGGCCTTTGACAAGGGAGGTAACTCAAATATTTTTGTTAAACAGTAAACGAAAAGTAAAATACGTTATCAGTACATTACGGCTGGCAACAAGACAGGATCCAACCACTTATAACAAACTAATTATAATACTGGCGTCTAAACAGTTTCAGATCACCTAGCACATACAAAGAAAAAAACTGAAATGCAATAGCAACTTTCCAATCGACCATCTATTCAAATCACATGTGATAGATATCAACCTTTTTGAAATCTGCTTACTCGAGAATACATTGCTCTTTATAGTGACTCTATCATTACATATTAGTGCAATTGGTGCTGACTTGAAAGAGACGGTGGTGGTGGGGGGGGGAGAGAGAGAGAGAGAGAGAGAGAGAGAGAGAGAGAGAGAGAGAGAGAGAGAGAGAGAGAGAGAGAGAGAGAGAGAGAGAGAGAGAGAGAGGAGAGAGAGAGAAGGCAAGGCAAGCAAGGCAAGGCAAGGCAAAGTCTTTTATTCGAGGATAATAGATAAGCACTCGTGTGCTTTTTTACATCCAGTCCCCGCCCTTTTCAGGGATACATCAAGTTGAAAATATACTAAACAGTAAGACTTTACGCAGTACCAAACAACACACAAGAATAAAGACACTATAATGATAATGTTAAATGCATCTTTCAGAACACAGAATAGATAGTCACTTTTTTGATTATGGAGAAACGCTTATAGATAGTGACAAACATGAAACAAATAATTAGTAGCATGATGAAGAGACGGTAGGAGAGAGAGAGAGAGAGAGAGAGAGAGAGAGAGAGATGAGAGAGAGAGAGAGAGGAGAGAGAGAGAGAGAGAGAGAGAGAGAGAGAGAGAGAGAGAGAAAGTATCTGCAATTGATAGTTGATTATCTAATCATCATGTTGGCTTATTGTTCTTGTTCTGTGTTGCGAATCCCCTTTCTTTTTTCATATCCATAATTTGTTATATTCATCGTGTAATCAATTATCTTTGTTATGAGTATTTTCACACACCCACATTAATTTGCAAGTTGTGGTTTTGTTGGATTTCATGTAACCTTAAGATTTTTTTCTTGAAATAAAATAGTGATATTTTAAATCTTGAAAAGCAGGAAGCAAGAACATAGTTTTCGATCTATCTACATTTGTCACCATCCGAAAACGCAAATGAACAGTCTGCTTAACTCTGTGCACAAGTTTCACATGTACAGACGATTAGGCTTTTATGTGTGTACACACATTCACCCTCTATCCATTGCATGGTCAAATGACTAGGCTATTTCTCCAGTGCTGTCAAACAGAACAGAGCCATTCAGGGTCCCAAACCCTTTCAGATCTGAAAACACATTTTCCAACCCTTTTTCCTCTCTGAAATCTTCACCTGCAGTAGACACTGAGCATAGCGGGGGTATTGAGCACAGTAGCACACGTCCTTCTCTACAGACCAGGTTTTGACTACCTCTAAACATTCAACAACAAAAAGCATTCATAGTTGTATTATTACCGTCAGATAATGCGATATTCTGTTAGTTCTCTTTCATTTTGTCATCTAGCACAGTGGTGCATTGAAGACAACATTTGAGGACAGCGGAGCCAGCTTTTTGTCGCTGCCTTCTTCATGGCAGGGGGGGAGCGAAAGAGAGGGGGAGAGGGGACAGTGCACTTGCTCACACCACCAAGGAGGACAATGGCTGACACCTGCTTGAAAGAGAGAGAGACTCTGGCCTGACATTCAGCTCTATGGTGTGGCAGGCAGGCGTGGTTTGTATGAGCACAGTCATGTGCAGACTTGTGTACGTTTATTAGGACAGTTGTCACACATTTCAGTCCGGTTTTGAAACCCTGTATTTACAGAAAGAGGGTGGAGACCTTATGGCCTAGTGGTTAGAACGTTGCGCTTGCCATTTGGCAGCCAGGAATGGAATCCGGGTTCAAGCCACCACTGAGATACCCTCTATTCAAGGGATTTTTTTCCCGGGAAGTTCCGGTAGGAACGGATGACAAAATTATAAATAAAAAAAACGTACACAGAGATCTGTCTTGTTTAGACAAGAAGGAGAAGGCAGGAAAAAAGAACGAAGGAAAGAAAGGACCGAAGGACGGGGGAATGAAGGAAGGAAGGGAGAAAGGAAGAAATAAAGAAAAAAAGACAGATATAAGAAAAGAAAGAAACAAAGAAAGAAATAAGGGGGTAGGCAGGAAAAAGAAAGAAAGAAGAAACAAAGAAGAAAGAAAGCAAGGAAAAAGAAAGAAAGAAAGAAAGAAAGAAAGTAACAAACAACAAACAAACAAAAAAGAAAGAAGGGAGGGAGGGGAAAAGACAAAAAGAAAGTAAGAGAGAGAGAGAGAGAGAGAGAGAGAGAGAGAGAGAGAGAGGAGAGAGAGAGAGAGAGAGAGAGAGAGAGAGAGAGAGAGAGAGAGAGAGAGAGAGAGAGAGAGAAAAAGAGAGAGAGAAAGAGAGAGAGAAAAAAAACAAAACAAAACTGAAGAAAGACTAGTGAAAGAAAGAAAAGATAGAAAGAAAAGCAACACGCCAATGCCGATTTCAGGAGGGAAAAAACAACACTGAGGGAAAATGTGCACAGCAGCTCGCCTTACTGCCGGGGAACACCACACCGCATTATTATTTGAAAATATTCCTTGCACATTTGATGCCCAGCTAACACTTCCATCATTATGAAATGAAAGCTGTTGGAAAAGGGTAGGAGACAGACAGACAGACAGACAGACAGACAGACAGACAGACAGACAGACAGACAGACAGACAGACAGACAGACAAAGATAAAGAGACAGAGACAGACAGAGACACAGACACAGAGAGAGAGATACAGACAGAGAGACAGACAGACAGCGAGCGGAGAGAGAGAGAGAGGGAGGGGGGAGAGAGAGACCGAGGCAGAGACAGAGAGACAGACAACACACACACACACACACACACACACACACACACACACCACACACACACGCACACGCACACGTCGCAGCAAAAGAGAGGCAGGCATGTAGACAAGAGAGAAGGATGGGGGGTGGACAGCCTAGTGGTTAGAGCGTTGATCTCACGATCTATTGGCACAGGTTCAAGCCACCACGGAGACATAATTATAATCCAGGGGATGTTTTCCCTGCTGTAAACATCAGTGCCGACTCCACTCCCCTGAAAGTCTTCGGATGAGACTGTCGTATAACCAACGTCCCGTATATAAACGCACGTAGAACATCTCGCGCACAAGATAAAACCTGTTCCGCTACTTTGATAAGTAGGCCATTACGTACTAGCTTGAACTGACGACAAAAAACCCGTCATGTATAATGGTGTCGCGTTTAGACGTTGTCTCCAAACTCAGAATGCAGCTACCTTCATTTGTTTCCTTTTATTTTGAGGAAAATGGAATCAGTATTCATGTGTTGTTTTACAGACAGTCCCTATGTGCATGTAGTTTTGTTTTAAAATACAAATGCTTTGTATTTTAGAATGAAATTAAATGCATTCATCACAAAATTTTGCAAAAATGTCAAATGTCTATGTGGAGATCATATTACAAATACTCATATCACATTTGAGTGCCCAATTGTAAAGCCTTCTTACTGTATTTTCCGAGCATCTCTGAAAAAATGTATTTGCAAATCAAATTAGCCTTTGCTATTGCTAGATGTTTATTGCACAGTTCCCATTGAATATTTGTGTAGTTACATATGATGTTTAATGTTCACATTGTTAGATTTAAGCTGTTCTCAGTCTAAAATTTTTTTTTATAATTATCTTTTTTAAAAGTATTATACCTTTCATGTACAAAACATCACCCACATGCTAACTCTTCAGTCTTTCTCTCCCACTCCTTCCACTCCTTCTTTAACTTCTTTACTTTCCACTTTCTCGTCTAATATCACTGAGTGTGACAGATGTTAAATTTAAGACAACACAAATGCAGTTTTGTTCATTTGTCATCCGTTCCCACCAGCACACAATGGCCTGTTCTTCCGAAAAGCGGAACGGGTTTAAGGTGTGTGCGAGATGGTCTTCGGAGCTCTAGCCGAGGAACGAAAAATATAATAGAGAGCAAGAAAGACATGAAGAAGGAAAAAAAACAACAAGCAAACCAATATGGAGACACACACTAAGAAAAGATTTTTTTTTAAAGTAAAGGTGTCCCATAACCTATGTGGTCGTAGGGGGGCAAGGCATCAGAGACCTCAGCTTCTCTAAGGGCCAGCATGTTGAGGGCGGCGCCCATCTCCTCTCCCTCACTGCTTTACCTTCCCTGACCCTAAAGAAGGCAGGTGCCATTTACAGCTGGGTGAACTGGGGGACTGACTGTACTGTAGCCAAGGCGCGCAAAGGTCACCCATCCAACTGGTAACCATGCTCAACGCTGCTTAACTTGACTGGGGGAAAGCGAGTGCTCTGACACTGAAAAAAAATCCGTCACCAAAGAAAAAAAAAAATAAAAGGGAAAAAAGGAAGAAACACTCAAACATGCAGAGATAACAAACAGAGACAGAAAGAACGACCAAAAGAACGAAGGGAAATTTATCTCATCGGGGTCATTAGATAAGCAAATCCACAATTCGGGGGGGAGGGGGGGGGGGGGGTAAGGGGAGTTGTCAACCAAGCACTGGACGCAAAGATTATAATTGATTGAAAAATGAAAAGTGAATGTAACAAAAACTATGTGCTGATACCAAAACAAACAACAACAAAACCCCAGCTATATCTATCCAAGGTGCTTACACACACACACACACGCACGCACACACGCACACTACATACACACACATACATACATACATACATACACATACATACATACATACATACATACATACATACATACATACATACATACATACATACATACATACATACATACATACATACAATGCATACATACATACATACATACATACATACATACATACATACATACATACATACATACATACAACACATAAATAAAATTTAAAATACATACATACACATATACACACGCACGCATGCACGACACACACACATACACACACACGTACGCACACACATTCACGCGCGAGCAAACACACAGACAGAGATAATGACGCAGGAAAATAACAGTGTGCAGAAAATGGAAGAAGTGGGGAAAACAGATTAACAGTCAGACAAATATCATTTCCCCGTGGGGATGCCAGGGACTTGTCACTATAAATAGCATCCATCCCCACCTTCTGGAAATTATGTGCCAGGAATTCCCTCTTTTCGATCCCTCTTTATGTTTCTACCTTGTTCCTTTTCTTCCTGTAACCTTCTTCTTGTCTATTTTCAGCCTTCGTGATCCAATCTCCCACCTTTTTGCCAGAAAGACTTCAAAGATAGCGATTCTCTCCCACACCGAAGTCGGATGCACTGGGCCTGACTTGTCAGGTGCTTAATTAACGGCAGCACAATACACTTTCGCTCATACAGCAGACCACAATAGCCTAGTTGCTGTCTGACCGTTCGACGAGAAGGACAGGCAAACATTGGAGGAAAACCGTACGATAAAAAGATAACTCAGACAAATACAAACATAGAGCTCAATAGCGTCCTCCATATATTTTTGTTGCTGATGTCAATGAAACGGAACACCAGTGACTGCCAGACAATTCCCTGGTAGGCTTCGTCAGTCTATAGGCTCTAGAATGCAAAGCTTGGGAAAGTAAGTATGGAGGGCAAGCTGTTACCCATGCAGCAGACTCCACCCCCCCCTCTCCACATCGCTGGAATGAGCCATTGGAAAGGCAATCGCCGATACGAATGGCTTTAGCGCCGTCACATGAGCCGCCAGAAAGTTGCCATATACAGGCCTACAGCCCCAAACTGCCCCGGGGACTTCAACTCCCCGAATTGTCCTAAAGGATGATGTCTAAACATGACACATGTGTGCATGCTGGTTTTAAAAAAAGCATATTTGTGTTGCCATCCGCTCCTATAGGCACACAATGGTTTAATCTTCTGAATGGTGGAACGGGTTTTTAATTTGTGCGCAAGATGTTCTGCGTGCGTTCGAAACACGGGGCTTCGGTTTATAGTCTCATCCGAATGACTTTAATATTTATTTCGATTTTTTTTCGTCAAACTGGGAAGAAGGGGCGAGACTGGGAATCGAACCCAGAACATTCACAGTTTATTTGTTTGCAGACAAACGTCTTAACCACCCTGCCACCGTCCATCCACAGATCTTTGCAGACAGCACCATCAGGTACACTACACACAAACGGGTTTAAGCCTCTGGGATTCCCGTGACATGCATTCTCCATCCTGTAAGAGTCTGGCTGCGTGCACTATACTAGCTGCCTGTTGCACACTCGACCACGCTTTCTCGTCTCATCCGAAAAACTAGCACCCAGACCACTACTCACCGTCTAGTGGATGGGGGACAAGTTTCGGGCACAAATTGGAATCAATCCACCACACACTTCGAACCAGGACTTTTCGCTTTCTAGGCAGGGGTGTTATTTCTAGGTATGCATATAAACTGACCCGGAGGATTGTTTTTTAAAAAAGCCTACCCTATGATGATAATCTCTGAAGCACAACTGAAGCACAAAGCCTTGACCTTTGAGAGTTAAACCCTTAGAAAATCATGAAGGTGATAAACCCTCAGCTCTAGCTCTTTCACAAAGCATAGAAACAGATAATCAACAGAAGAAAACCATACAAAGAAACAGACAAAGACCGAGGTGGGGAAAAAAAGACGCTTTGCAATCTGGAAGAGCAGCAGATTCAAAGCTAGCTTTGACACAAGATGGAATCTAGTGAAGCAGACAATCGGCTTAGAGCGCTGACACAGTCTGCCCCTGTTGCCTTCTCCTTCTTCTCCTTCTTCTTCTGCTGTGTCTTCAGTGGAACCCTTAGCAACTCTTCAAACACAGATGCTATCGGCACTGCAGAAGAGATGCTGGTGAGAAAGACGCAGCAGAAGAGAACAGATTAGCATTGTTCCTGCTTCTCTGGCAATGTTACCCAGTCCCTCATCATTTCCTTAGCGCAAAGAATAAAAAAAGAGAAGCAAGCAAGAGAAGCGCTGGAGAGAAGAGAGAAGAGAGAAGAGAAGAGTAGAAGACGTACGTGATGGCAGAGGTAGCAGCTATACGACCTGATTGAGCAAGAGGAGAAGAAGAGAAAGAGAGAAGAAGAGAGAGAGAGAGAGAGAGAGAGAGAGAGAAGAGAGAGAGAGAGAGAGAGAGAGAGAGAGAGAGAGAGAGAGAGAAGGAGAGAGAGAGCAGGAGAGAGGAGAAGAAGAGAGAGATGAGAGAGAAGAGAGAGAGAGAGAGAGAGAGATGAGAAGAGAGAGAGGAGAGAGAGGAAGAGAAAGAAAGAGAGAGAAAGAAAGACAAGAAAGAAAGACAAGAAAGAAAGAAGAAAGAAAGACAGAAAGGAAGAAGAAAGAAGAAAAGAAGACAGAAGAAAGACAGAAAGAAGAAAGAAACGAAAAGAAAAGAGAAAAGGAAGGGGACAGGCGAGTGGTCAGAGCCTTGTGTTTGTGATCTGATGGCCCAGGATCGAACCACCACGGAGGTGCCTGTTTTAGGGAATTTTACCCTGGAGTTAACTGACACCACTCCCCCAAAAGTCCTTCGGGTGAAACCATAAACCAATGTCTCGTGTGCGAACGCATGCAGAACATCATGTACACACACTAAAACCTGCTCTACTTTTCGGAACCGTAGGCCATTGTATCCTGTAAGAACAGGGGGGAAATTGTATGCACACGCAATCACACGTGAACTGAAGCACACACACACACACACACACACACACACACACACACACACACACACCACACACACACACACACACACACACACACACACAAACACAAACACAAACACAAACACACACAAACACACACTTTATGTGGAAGGACGTAAAATTGAAGACTACTACTACTACTACTACTACTACTACTACTACTACTACTACTACTACTACTACTACTACTACTACTACTACTACGACTACTACTACACACACACACACACATCTCTCCTCTCTCTCTCTCTCTCTCTCTCTCTCTCTCTCTCTCTCTCTCTCTCTCTCTCTCTCTCTCTCTCTCTCTCTCTCTCTCTCATTTGCAACGCATTGCTGCCTTCATGGAAGATACTAGCTGTGTATCTGAGGAACATTAAAAAAAGAAAAGAAACAGTTTATCTTTAAAACACATTTCAAGTCTGGTCTTTAAAAACTCTTTTTTAAATGATCTTTTGACCATTGCAGAGTCAGGGTTTTTTTTTTAATCCTGAAAAAATAAATCCTGTGACATCGCATAGATCAATACAGAGTTGGACTCTTTCTTTCCTCAAAAACTGTATTGCAGAGTCAAATGAAAAAGAAATCCTGTAAAAAAAAAAAATCACTGGTGTGACACAGCAGAAATCAATATAGATATGTGATTCTTTCTTTAAACCATTCCTTAAAAAAAACAACCCCAAAACAACTGTAGTGCACAGTCAAATGAAAAAATATCCTGTAAAGATCACTGGTGTGACACTACAAGATCCATACAGTTATGGGACTCTTTCTTTAAACCAATCCTCAACAACTGTATTTCAGAGTCAAATGAAAAAAAAATCCTGTAAAAATCAGGGGTGGGACACCACACAGATCAATACAGATGTGAGACATTCTTTAAACCATTCCTCCCAAACCGTCCTTCTGTCTCGGGGTTAGAGGGTTTCGCGCCCTCCCTTCCTCCATCCTGAAGGCCTGTGACAAAGATCTGCCCAAAGCTGGCAGTCCATCCTGTCCTTAACTGGTTTAGTGGATCGGTGGATCGGTGGTCTAGGTGGTAACGCGCCTTGTCTAGAAAGCAAAAAGTCTGGGTCGGAGTGTGCGGTGGTTCGTACCCCGTTTAGGCCCAAAATTTTTCCCCATCCATAAGACCCTGAGTGGCGGTCTGGGCGCTAGTCTTTCGGATGAGACGATAAACCGACGTCCTGTATATTACATATCACTATTTAGCGCATGTAAAAGAACCCGCGGCAACAAGGGGATTGACCCTGGCAAAATTATGTAGAAAAAACCCACTCTGATAGGGAAACAAATACAGTTGCATGCAGGTAAAAGGAAACAAAAATGGGTAGGCGCTGCACTTGTGGCGACGCGCTCTCCCCGGGGAGAGCAGCCCGAATTTCTCGCAGAGAAATCTGCTGTGACATAAAGTGGTACAAAAAAACAACAACACACAAATTGTTTTCAATGCACCACTGTGCTAGATGACAAGATGAAAGAAAACTAACAGAATCTGACATGATCTGACGGTGATAATTCCACTCTGAATGTGTTTTGTCGAATGCATACAGATAATCAAAACCTGGTCTGAAGAGAACGGCGTGTGTTACTTTGCTCTATAACGCGGCTGGGCTTAATGTCTATTGGTGTTATAGATAGATAGTGGTAGGCACCCATCAGTCTCGGAAGACTATGGAGTTGCGCTCTAGTCTTTAGAGTACAAAGCCTGGGAAAGTAAGTATGGAGGGCTAACTGTTACCCATACAGCAGATCCCCCCCCCCCTCCTCTCCACGCCACTGGAATGATCCATTGGAAAGGCAATGACCGATACGAATGGTTCCAGTACCGTCGCAGGAGCTACCAGAACGTTGCCATATACAGCCCCGAGCCGCCCTGGGACTCCAACTCCCCGATTTGTCCTCAGGGATGGTGACTAAACACGACACCTGTGTGCATGCTGGGCTGTTGATTTTTTTAAAATTTTGTCATCTGCTCCTACCGGCACACGATGGCCTGCTCTTCCAAAAGACAAAACGGGGTTTTAACGTGTGCGCAAGATGTTCTGCGTGCGTTCGCACACGGGGCCTCGGTTTATAGTTTCATCCGAATGACTTTGACATTCAGTTCGATTTTTTTCGTCAAACTGGGAAGAAAGGGCGAGGCTGGGTACGAACCCAGAACCTCACGGTTTACTTGTTGGCAGGCGAACGTCTTAACCATCCTGCCACCTTCCTTCCTGCCATCTTCCTAGATAATAGCAAAGAAGGAAAAAGGGGGGAGTGTGCTTCAAGATCTGAAAGGGTTTGGTGTCCTGGGTGTCTTGTGTCACTTTGAAAGCAACAAAACTTTAAGGGTTTTTTTTCAGTTGGCTGGTCAGTGGGCAGTGTGTGTCTTCAATTTAACATCTATCCACTAAAAAGTGATTTTAGACAAAATGGGCAGTGTGTGTGTGTGTGTGTGTGTGTGTGTGTGTGTGTGTGTGTGTGTGTGTGTGTGTGTGTGTGTGTGTGTATGTGTGTGTGTGTATTTATTTTATTTATCTATTCATTCTTTTATTTATTCTTTTATTTTGAGGATAATGGAATAAGCGCTCAGGTGCATTTTTACATCCAGTCCCCGTGTGTGTGTAGTTTTGTCAATTTTCTGTGTGCATACGCACGGAGAACATCTTGCACATATGTTAAAACTCGTTCCACTTTTTGAAAGAGTAGGCTATCGTGTGCCGGTGGGAACGGATGACAAAGTTGACAAAACTGCAGACACACAGGCACTGGATGCTTAAAAAGAAGCACACGAATGCTCATTCCATTATCCTCGAAATAAAAGAATAAACAAATTGGGAAAATGCCAGATTATGGTCAAAGAACACTGTAGCATGAACATTGTGTTCCCCTCCCAGTGTTTCAAATATCACTGAACAAAGCACAGCAGGCAAATTATCATAATTATAGATTATATAAAAAATATAATATTTGTAATATTGTCTCGAACAAAAGGTAGAAGAATGAACCAGGAAGGGAGAAACTAAGCAAGAGAGATGACAGACAAGCAAGGAAAGAGATAGAAACAAAATGAGAGAAAAGAGCTAGAGAAAATTTCTAGCACACTGTTTATCCTGGAAAATCCCCCCAGCATTCCCACAGGGTAACCATACAACAGAGCACAAAACAACATGATTCAGCTCACCACAAAACAGCATGATTCAGCTCACCACAAAACAACATGATTCAGCTCACCACAAAACAGCACAATGCAAGTTCACCACGCCGCAACGATACAGTCCGATTCAAACCAACACAATACAACACGATACAATACAATACAAACAAAACCCTGCAATATGGGTATTTCTTCATCCCCAAACCAGTCCAATACATTTTCCCTGAAGCGTAGAATCTGTCTCGTTTGTTTTCTGTCCCCTATTCCCTTTAAGAACAGTCTAAAGACCTTACGTTGTTGCCACCAGCGCTTCACAACACAGACAACAGAATCAACACAAAGACTTCTCTTGTGTCTGGCGTAACGAGGAGAAGTTCAGTTCAGTTCAGTTCATCAGGGTAAAACAGAAATGCGGGCATTCATTCGAGAATGGATTATATGGGGCGTTGGCACTGCCTTTGTTTGTGTTTGTGTTTATTTGTTGTTTGTTTTGGTTCTGTGGTAGAGCTCTGAAGTTCACCAGCTATAGAAATTTTGCGTATGCGACCGATTTTATTTCCGTCTTTCGGATGAGACGATAAACCGAGGTCCTGTGTGTTACATATCACTATTTAGCGCTCGTAAAAGAACCCACGGCAACAAGAGGGTTGACCCTGGCAAAACTCTGTAGAAAAAAGCTACTTTGATAGGGAAACAAATACAGTTGAATGCAGGAAAAAGAAAAAAAAAAAGGGTAGGCGCTGCACTTGTGGCGACGCGCTCTCCCCAGGGAGAGCAGCCCGAATTTCACGCAGAAAAATCTCCTGTGACATAAAGTGGTACAAAATACAGAATACAAAAATCCCATGAAGGTAGCCGTATTCCAACTTTGGGGATAGTTTGGCACAGTAAGGGACCAGAGAAACCAGCCTGTGTCGATACCGAAAGTTGACTGTGTCCGTAAGGAAGTTGTAATGCTGTTCTTAAATGGTGTCGTGGTGATTGGCTTGTTTGAATATATGCTGACAATGTGCATGAAAGTGTTGATGTGTGTGAAAGAAAGGGCGCACAGGTCCGAAACGAATCACTATAGCTGAAATATCGGCGTTTAGTATTGCTTTGTTAACATCTTCTCTCTCTCTCTCTCTCTCTCTCTCTCTCTCTCTCTCTCTCTCTCTCTCTCTCTCTCTCTCTCTCTCTCTCTCTCTCTCTCTCTCTCTCTCTCTCTCTCTCTCTCTCTTTCTTTCTTTATTTCTTTCTTTCTTTTTCTTTCTCGTATATATCCCATGTTTGAAAACTTGCTGTCAAAAAGCAGAGAAAGGCAGACTTAACTTCAGAGTGTGTTTGACTCTTGAATCGGTAATTTATTACCAGGCACATAGAACTGCTTTTATGGTCCCTGCTGACAGCTCGCCCTGACGAAGCAAACTGAAAGACGACTCCCCTGTAGCTTTCAGGTAGACCTACCCTGAGGTAAAACCTGTTTGAAATGCTTAAAACACCGCTTTCTCCCCTCAATCTTCCCCGTTGAATGCACTTTAGAAGTCGCCTAACCGACATACTGTGACTTTTCTATCCAACCAGTAAACCACACAAAACCCAACCCTTTTCTCTCTCTGACTTCAAGCTGCAAAGAAAATACTGCAAAATGTGTTCAGCTCTTGGGGCCTTACAATTTGCTGTGCTCTTTTTTTTCTTTCTTTTTTTTGGAGGGGGGAGGGGCAGAGGGCGGTTTTTTTGTTTCTTGAAGGGTTTTTTCTTTGTTTGTTTGTTTAGCTTATTTTCCTTTGATCACAGGTGAACGAAACAGACTAAATCAGCAAGTATTTCTGAGGAACCAGAACAGGCACCACTTAACGCCACCCAAGTGACCCAGAAGAAGCGCAGGGCCTCTCTGGCTGGTGGCCCGATGGCGGCCTGATATTGATAGGTTCCTTGTGGACTTCTGACCCTGAGGATGAGACATAACCAATCAGGGTATGGCTGTGGCGAGGAGACTGAGATGAGCCTCTGGAAACAGCAGGACGGGGACGTCACAGAAGACGAGGCAGCAAAAAAAAAGTATTTCCGAGGAACGACTGACTAATCCTGCGCCCATCCCTGTGTGTGCAATAGCACTGCATGCATAAAGCAACAGCACAGGCTACACACTGAACACTGCAGAGACAGCAAGGATCGGGGATCTGCTTTGAGGAAAAAAAGCATGCAAAGGATTGCAAACAGAGATCGGAAACAAGAAGAAAAAAGAGAAAATGCGAAGAACACATTCACACACACATACACACACACGCACACACACGCACACGCACACACACACACACACACGCACACACACACACAGTGCACATACACACACACTCTCGTGTGTGTGTGTGTGTGTGTGTGTGTGTGTGTGTGTGTGTGTGTGTGTTGTGTGTGTGTGTGTGTGTGTGTGTGTGTGTGTGTGTGTCCAAGGGAAGTGCGTCAGAACAAGTTGAGCCCCAGTTGCATCACTTGTGTGTTACAGAATAGCAGAGTCTAAAATTCAGAGCGTGGGCATTATTTCACTATTCATTATTCACAAAAACAATATAGACATATTACCAACATTTCAAAACAATCATAATCCTACCTGCTTCTGTACCTATAATGATAATTTTCTCCGAATCCTTTCGTTTGTAAATGACAACAAAAGAAACTCCTCGTTATTTCAGAATATCCCAACAATATCACCAGTGTTCAAACACCGAAAGTCCCTCTTGGGGATGCCGGGGCCCTATGAGTGTCAAACACCATCCCCATCTTCTGGAAATTCTGTGCTGGACATTTCCTCTTTTCTGTCACTCTCTTTGTTTCTACCTTGTTCCTTTTCTTCCTGGCACCTCTTTCTTATCTATTTTCTGCCTTCTTGGTCCATTCTCCTGCCCCTCTTTTCTCCTGAAAAACGTAAAAGATAACAATTCTCTCTTGTGCTGAAGTCGGAAGTGCTGGGCCTGACTTGTCAGGCGCTTAACAGCAACACAACGCATTTTCGCTCATATGACAGACAACAATAGTTGCTGTCTGAGTGCTCAGCGAGGAGAAGAAGAAAAAAGAAGAAGACACCGAATGAAAAGAAAAAAAGTCGCAGAACCTAGACAAGTACCATTCCTATGTCTGGCCTACAGTGACTGCTTACCACATGTAATCATCCTCTTCTTTCTCCTGGTGCTTTGTGAAATAATGACTGATAGAAACGCTAGCCCAGGGAATAGGTAAGGGCATTGTTAGCTCTGAAAAGATGGACAAAGCAGAAAGCCAGGCAGTGTTACATCCAGATTAGGATTGTCTGTCTGAAAAGTACAACAGTCATCCTATTTCTGATGGTATTAAGGACGGTTTGTTATTGTGATTTCTCGGGGGAGAACGAATAGATTAAAAAACAACACCAACAACAACAACAGCAACAACAAGTGAATTATCATAACGGTTGTACACAATAGACATGTCTTTTGGAGAAATCGCCAATTATTTGGTTATCTTTACAGGTTAATGCTGTTATTATCCTATTCAGTCATTTTTCCCGTCTTGTTGTTTTGGTCGTTGAAGGACCAATAACCGCCATGTGATTATTGATGTTGCACTTGAGCACAATTACAGGCTATTAGCTGGTTGTCGCTATGCTCAGTATGTTTATCGTGTTATGCTTGTTCCAAGCTTATTGAATGAATAAAGATTATTTCAATCAATCGTTGTATAGCGTTTTAAAGTTTGAATGGTTCATGATTGTAACATTGTAGGATTCTTTTTCTTCTTGTCTCTTTTTTTTCAGTCAATCGCTCTGCCTGTTTTTCTGAGTCTTGTCGTGTCTATAATCTTTGCTTGTCTGTTTTGTTTGTCTTTTCTCTTTCTGTCTTACCTCCTTACCCCCTCCCCATTTCTTATCACTGTGCTTTCTTATTGAATAAATAAAAAAACACGTACGCGTACACGCATACACACACACGCATGTGCACGCCAGCAAACGCGCACAACACCCACCCCCAACCCATCCACCCAATTGCACACACATTTACACACACGCATGCATATATACATACACATGCATGCATAAACACACACACACACACACACACACACACACACACACACACACACACACACACACACACACACACACACACACACACACACGAACCAAGTCTGGCAAAAAGAAATACGTACGAAGGAAAATACCATATTGTTGAATCCGTATAGGAGTGCTGCTGTGAACAGAACAATTTAGACATTAAAATATAAACTAAACTAAAATCCAGAAACATTCAAAAAAGAAAAAAAATAATAGGGAAAAATAAACAAGAAAAAGTAACTCTTTGAATTTAGCAGAAGGCCAGAATCTATTATTATACAAGGAGTTCGCAATATCCACACAGAGATCGGAGAAAGGGAGGTAAGTCGGGTGGCTAGAAAAGAGAGGGCGGGGTGGAATGGTGTAACAACAAGGGGTTTGGGAAACTCCAAAAACATCCATAGTGTGCCATAGGTTATGAATCTCCGCACAAGAAAATAACTCGCCCTTTTGTAGGACACAGTAAACTGAACCAACAAAAGAATCATTATTTCTGATAGACAAAAAACCTCCCGGCTTTTCATCTGTTGCAGCAGCAGCTTTGTAGAGGTGAAATGTTAGTGTCCAAAGATTGGGTTTTGTGTGGACTACACTCCCTGAAAAACACTGCCTGGAAGCCAATCTGTGTTTCAGACAAAAGTGGATTGTACGGTTGAGACAGTGTCGCTCCTGGTTTTACAAAGCGGGTGGCTGTTTCGAACGTTCTTTTCTGTGCCTTTGTGCCTTTAAAAAGGCCGTAGATAAAAGAGGCCTCACCCGCAGTGTCCCGTTTCAGTGTCAAGGAATAATTATGGTTGCAGCTCTTTCATGTTTTTCTCTGTTTATCCAGAATTGTATGTCTGAATGTCCGTGTGTCCGCCTGTGTGACTGAGTCTTGTTATCTTAATCTCCGTCACTTTCTGACCTTTTACCTATAATTATGTCTTTTTTTCTGCATCCCATTAATTGTCCGTCAATCAATCTGTTCACCTGCTTTTTTGTGTTTGTCTGTCGTTCAGTTTGGCTTACTTAGTGGCTATATAATTATGGAGAAAAAGGCTGTGAAAGTCATCCATTACAGAAAACACAGAACTCGAAAAGGACATAAATCATGAACATATCAGATACTGTACACCAGGAGAGCTGCGTTAGGTATTAAGAATCACAATCATAGATATTTCTTCAATGCATTTGTTCCCACTGTTGAACGTGTAGCGTTCAGTTTCTTCATGAAAACTGAGACAGTAAGATAGTATATATTCATTCTCCTGTGCTTGTCACTGTGCAGGAGGTCTGCCCGAGATACAATCCCACGTCACAGCAAGTCATGTTCTGTGTACATGATGCCCGAGGTCTTTAACATGCATACTTGATCTTCTGTATGTGTATATACACAAGAAGAAAATTAAAGCAGTGGCAGGTTCGCACTTAAAGTTGAGCTGGGAGATAATGAAAGTCCCCACCCTTAATTTGCCAGACATGGCCACCGAGATTCAAACCCACGACTCCATGGGCCAACAAGATTGAAGTCAAATGGTCTTTTTTTAAAGTCTAATGGTCTTAAACACGCGGCTGTAGCGTCCGTCAATTCAAACTCTCCTGAAGTCCAAAAGGGCAGACTCAAACCTCGAGGGTACTTGGTACATCAGTGTTTGATTTTTTTTCCAAAATATGTTTTTGACTAAAGTTACTCACTCCACTCACAAAACGCACACGTAAGTCTCTTTCTATGCACAAGCTTTGCTATTCGCAAACAAGTGTGTTATATGTGTATACATATGCTGATTTATCATACCAGAATGAAAAAGATCTTGCTGTGCCGTATTTACAGCTATTTACCTAGGGGTGCCAAACCCTTTTAAACAGCAATACTTCTTAGTTTGATACTTTTCGTAGCAAAGAAATAACCCAGTCATATTATATGATACTGACTGAATAGCAAGCTTACAAGGACCCATCTGATCACTTTATACTTTCCACAAAAACCACCAAGAGAGCAGTTATAGTGAAGATTGCAAAATGGTATGGTATTAAGCAATCTCCCTGTCAAGAAATTTCTTTTACCATTGAAAACGAATCATGCATGGGACAGCTTGCTTTGTGCTCTTTCTTGGGCTGTGTGCTTTCAGGATTGACAAGAGGTACACTGGAGAACACTGCCAGGAAAAGATCCACCGTACTGATCAGAACCAGAATGACAGCATTCAATTCCAGTCCCCGCATTCCAGTCTAGAAAGCCATCACAACGTTCCAATAAATGACATGTGTAAGAAAAGAAAAGAAGTCAAAATTAGCATTTCAACCAAGAATGGGCACACACATCTTTCTCACAGAATACATACCCCTTCTATCCAGCCATGACAAGTGCCAGGGTTGGAAAAGAGTGACGTCCCTCTGATTGAAGAAGGGGTCCAAGAATGAGAACAGACTTTAGAAGAAGCCCCCCCTCTCCCCCCCCCCCAGTCCTAATGCTTTGCCCTCCCTAGTATCGGTTCTAGGGGGCGGGATAGCTCAGTGGTCAGAGCGCTCGCTTTCCCCAAGTCAAGTGAAGCAGCGTCGAGTGTGATTACCAGTTGGATGGATGACCGTTTGCGCGCCTTGGCTTCAGTACAGTCCCCCCTGTTCACCCAGCTGTAAATGGATACCTGCCCTCTTTAGGGTTAGGGAAGGTAAAGCAGTGAGGGAGAGGAGATGGGCGCCGCCCTCAATATGCTGGCCCCTAGAGAAGCTGAGGTCTCTGATGCCTCGCCCCCCCTACGACCGCCTAGGATATGGGACACCTTTAACATTTTTTTACCTTTTAGTATTGGTTCTGGGAAAGCCACTTGCTGTAGTAAGCTTTGTAGAGCCACAGATCTGCTACAGGTATACAGCAGTCAACTTGCTGTAGTAAGCTTTGTAGAGCCACAGATCTGCTACAGGTATACAGCAGTCAACTTGCTATAGTAAGCTTTGTAGAGCCCCAGATCTGCTACAGGTATACAGCAGTCAACTTGCTGTAAGTTTTGTAGAGCCACAGATCTGCTACAGGTATACAGCAGTCAACTTGCTGTAAGTTTTGTAGAGCCACAGATCTGCTACAGGTATACAGCAGTCAACTTGCTGTAAGTTTTGTAGAGCCACAGATCTGCTACAGGTATACAGAACTCAGGCTGGTAGCACTGTATGTATGTACCCCCCCCCCCCCCCCCAGAATCAAGCCGCTGTCTCTAGCCGACTGGTTTTGACAGCCTCGCGCTTACGCGTTGTGCTCACGATCTTACAACCTGGCTTCAAGTCCAGCTTCAAACCAACGACTGGACGCCCATTATATTGAAGGGGATTTTTTCCCGTGAAGTTCACGTCAGTGCCGACTTCATTCCCCCCAAAGTCCTTTGGATAATACTATAAACCGAAGTCCCCTGTGTAAACGCAGGGAGAACATCTTGCATACACGTTAAAACCTGATCTGCATTTTTGAAAAGTAAGCCACTGAGTGCCGGTGGGAACGGAAGACAAAGATTACCTGAAAAAAGCACACAAGTGTTTATTCCATGATCCTTGAAACAAACGAATAGATAAACAGCTCAATAAGAAAAAGGATAATAATAGTTTGTTATGTTTGTGTCTGTGAAGATTCATCTTCAGTACTGCCAACAAGACCACTGTCATTGATAGTTACGAAGCATGCAAGATTTAAAACAATAGTAATGTAACAAATACAATTAAGTAAATAAAACTTTCAGATTCACTGTAAAATGTATGCAGCTAAGATTAATGATATTTCATCCAAAGTCCCTATCTCGTGCTTAAGTGTTTCTACATCGTTTTCGTTGTTGGTTTTTTTACCTCCCCCCCCCCAAAAAAAAAATTCAAATCATCATCTTGAGTTCTTTGCACTTTGGATTTGCATTGTGGTTGTGATTAGCGATATCAGACGTGCACATAATAAAGTAAAGGTGTTCTCATAACCCATGCGTAACGAACGCACGCAGAACATCTTGTGCACACGTTAAATCCTGTTCCGCTTTTCGTAAGAGTAGGCTATCGTGTGCCGGTGGGAACAGATGACATTTACAAAACTGCACACACACGGGAACTGGATGTAAAAAAGCATATGTTTGCTTATTCCATTATCCTCAACATGAAAACATAAATAAATAAATAAATAGATAAATAAATAAATAAATAAATAAATAAGTAAATAAATAAATGCGGATGATGGGGTGTGAGGTCCCAGAGACCTCAGCTTCTCTAGCGTCCAGCATTTTGAGGGTGGTGCCCATCTTCTCTTCCTCGCTGCTTTACCTTCCCTGATCCTAAGGAGCTTGGATAACAAGGAGAACTGAACTGAAGCCAAGGTGCACGAACAAGCCTTCTATCCATAAGGCAACCACGGCAACCCTGCTTAACCTTAGCTTGGGGAGAGTAACTGCTCTGACCGCTCAACTATCTCGTGTCCAGCGAGTGCACACTAATAACTGTAATCTTGGCCAGAGAACAACATAGAGAAAAACATAGTACAAAATCGATCTATACACTTAACCATTCTTTAGTTTGAAAATAAACTGACCCCGTTCTCATGCAATAAAAGTACTTTTCCTGCATTGTATATCGTGACAGACAAGGGCTTCCACTCCCTCTCTTCAGCAGAGCGTTTCCTTGTTTATGACCCTGCTGAGGGGCTGTGGAGAGATATGTCTCCAGTCCTTCTACCTGTCAAACCTATCCAGCTTGGGAAATACTTCAACACTTTCAGTTCAAGCACCATCATACAAAAGGCTGTATCAGCAACACGTCTGTAGTATGCTGACAGTAACACACAAAATTGACAGAGCTTGTCCAAGGCACTTCACTTTAGTCAAGTCACCTCTCCAGTTACGAAAATGATAGTCCTTTAAGACTGAAGCATGACCCAGCAAGAGACCATTTTCTGGGGGTAGTTTCTGGCTTCTGGTGTCTCTCTAAAACACACTTCAGCATTCTCTTGCTTGGTCATGGCTGACTTAGCTGGGGGAAAGCCAGGGCTCTGACCACTTAGCTATCCTGCCTCCAATGCAGAATGGTACTGTATAGTACTTTTTACATAATATGCATTTATAATCATGCATTTATAATGTAAAACTTATGTTCATATCTAACTTTTAATTTCCTTGAAGGAATTAAATAAGTACAATTCTGTATCCAAGTTTAAATGTTTCTACTAACTTTTCTCTATGTTCATTTCGTTTCTGCTTCTTTCTCTGTTTTCCATTTGTTTCTACCTCATTCCTCCTGTTCTTTTTGTTTCTGCATCCATGTTTCTCACACTTTTTCTCTGTGTTCTATTTCTGTTTCTGCATCCATGTTTCTCACACTTTTTCTCTGTGTTCTATTTCTGTTTCTGCATCCATGTTTCTCACACTTTTTCTCTGTGTTCTATTTCTGTTTCTGCTTCATTGCTTCTGTCAATTTCCCCTTTGTTTCTGCTTCAATGTTCTCATAATTTTCCTTTATTATTTTGTTTCTGCTTTATGGATAACTTGGATCTGATTGATTGGCTTCAATAACATGCCATAAAACATGCACTGCACCAAGATGAGAACAAAATGTGTCCCTTGCAACAAGAGACAACCTACTTTGCTCCCTGATCACTGAAACACTGACTACAGAAAGCTGTGTGGTATGCAGCTGAAGCCAGCCAACAATTCTGATGGGGTTTTTTTTCACCAGTGTAGAACAGGCCTAACAACCCACCACTTGACAATCTTGTTGGTCTGCACTTAACTCTTTACAGCTCTGCACGCCCTTGGGAAAGTTGTGATAACCCCAGTAATTCTTTTCTAAGAGATCAACACAACAGCACCACAGTGCCGGTGAAGTGCTTCACTTTTCCCAAGTGTTGGCAATCCTTTTCTGGGAACAATAGAGGGAACATGACAACCCTATTTATGACAGTGATGCACACAATGGTGTCTGCAGACACAGGGCTGCTGTGACTGTCTGGTGAGAGGCTCTCTCTCTCTCTCTCTCTCTCTCTCTCTCTCTCTCTCTCTCTCTCTCTCTCTCTCTCTCTCTCTCCTCTCTCTCCTCTCTCTCTCTCTCTCTTGCAGGGACTGGATGTGAAAAAGCACATGGGTGCTTATTCATTATCCTCCAAATAAAGGAATTTGACTTAACTCTCTCTTTCCCCCCCCCCCCTCTCTCTCTCTCTCTCTCTCTCTCTCACTCTCTCTCTTTATAAATGTTTTCAGGCAAAGATTGATTGACTACTGATGGCAGCAATGGAGTGATCATATACAAACCACTGAAAGATATCAAATGTATAGACAATTTATAAGTTCACATTATGTCAAACCTTAAGCTTGATATAGACATTCATTCACATTTTTTTTGCCTTCTGTTTTCATTTCCTATTTGTCCCTGCCTTCAACATTTGAAATTCCCTTCGCCCTGCCTAAATGTATAGCCTCTATAAGTGTGTGTGTGTGTGTGTGTGTGTGTGTGTGTGTGTGTGTGTGTGTGTGTGTGTGTGTGTGTGTGTGTGTGTGTGTGTGGCTCGCCCTTTCGAATTTGCTAGAATTATTCATTGTCAGTGGTTGCTTGTTTGTTGTGAGGGTCGAGTGCAAGCGCTTTGATTTGTTTTTACAAGATATAGCGCTATATAAATTCCATGTATTATTATTATTATTATTATTTTGAAAAGAATTATGTCTAAGTTTAGACTTGGTGTATCAGATATAAATGTTCATAAATTCAGATATAGAGAACATAATGTTGATGACCTCAAGTTACTACGCCCGTTATGTAAGCAAGCACCTGAGGATGAAGTGCATTTTATGTTATGCTGTCCAATATCAGAGGATGTTATGCAGAATTACATCCCTGTACAATATAGTAGGCAGCCTAGTTCTTTACGACTCTGTTTACTCATGGCGTCAAGTCAGCCTGAGGTTGTGCATAGCCAGCATTTATATTTATGAAAATCTTTCAAAAGATGAGATATTTTGTTACTGTAAGTCATTTTTTGTGACTGACTCCTTTTTAAAAAAAATAAAACTAACTTTTTTGTTGTTACTGTTGTTTTTATCCTCCACCAAATACTAAGCAATTCGGCAACCCCCTTCATGTATGGGCCAATGGCATTTTGTGAATAAATCTTTCCAGTTAAGTTCTTTCTCCCCCCCCCCCCCCTCTCTCTCTCTCTCTCTCTCTCTCTCTCTCTCTCTCTCTCTCTCTCTCTCTCTCTCTTCTCTCTCTCTCTCTCTCTCTCTCTCTCTCTCTCTCTCTGTGATTTGTATGTGCATTTGCCTGCGAGCGTGCATGCGTGAGTGAGTTGTATGTATGTATGTATGTATGTATGTATGTATGTATGTATGTATGTATGTATGATGTATGTATGTATGTATGTATGTAATGTATGTATGTATGTATGTATGTATGTATGTATATGTATGTATGTATGTATGTATGTATGTATGTATGTATGTTGTGTGTTGTGTGTGTGTGTGTGTGTGTGTGTGTGTGTGTGTGTGTGTGTGTGTGTGTGTGTGTGTGTGTGACCTAAGTGTAGGAGTGAGTTTTACGTGTATTATTATCATACTATTATCACTATTGTTGATATTATTCTTATTGCCATCATTATAATCATTGTATTATCTTTAGTTCCTTCTGAGTTCATTTTGTTGTTATGAGTTGTAACAATTTGTAGCTAAGTATTTTTGGGTGGACTTTTCTTGGTTGCTAAGTTGTTTATTTCATTATGTTTCTTTGGTTGCTCTTTATCTATTAACGCTTCTCTTTTCTTTTATAATCAAAATCATTTTATTGTGGCTTCTGATTTTCGTCTTCTGAAAGTGTGCATTTTTATTATCTTATTATGTATAATGTCCTTATTCCTTTATGTTGTTTGGTACTGCATATAGTTTTACTGTTTAGTATCTTTTTATCTTGATGTTTTCCCTGAAAAGGGCGGGGACTGGATGTAAAAAAGCACATGAGTGCTTATCTATTATCCTCGAATAAAAGAATTTTGCCTTGCCTTGCCTTGCCTTGCCTTGCCTTGCCTTCTCTCTCTCTCTCTCTCTCTCTCTCTCTCTCTCTCTCTCTCTCTCTCTTCTCTCTCTCTCTCTCTCTCTCTCTCTCTCTCTCTCTCTCTCTCTCTCTCTCTCTCTCTCTCTCTCCTGTAGTGTTTGTCTTCCTTCCTTTACAACTCTCTTGAAAAGGCCAGGACAATGGTAATGACATTTTTTGTCGAGTTTGGAGTGACTTGTTGAGAATTTGTAGTGTTAAGAAGTGAGACCTTGACAAGTGTCGACTGTCAACATTTATTTTTGTTTTGTTTTGTTTTGTTTTGTTTTGTTTTTGGTTAATATATCTTACTTCTTTCCTTCCTTTCTTTGCTCATTGTTTCGGGTAAAGCTTTGGGCAAAATCGCACATGCAAGATAATATTTCACGTAATAAACGAAGACGAAGAAACTGAGATAGAATGATGGAGACTCAGCAGAACTTAATACCACAGAGGATGTGACACACAACAGACAGACTGGAAGTTCTGTTTCTGTAGGTTAGAAATCTTTCCTGCATGTCGTCTTCTGACAACTGTGTGCCTTGGCAGGATAATTTTATTCCTCCTTTTTCACTCCTGTGCTTTCTGTTCATCCTTTTCTGACTACGACTGCAAAGAGAGATAAGGCTCTAAGATCTAGGACTGTCTGTTTTCTCAGATCAAAGTCACGTTTTGTCATTATCGTGAAGTGATGCTCGAAGACTCTTTACATACAGTAGGCTACATTGAAAACCAGTCCATGTCATGAACAGGAAGGATACAAACCAGAACAGAAATGGTGAAGTACAAAACTCTGTTTTCATTTTTTGTAAGACTCAGAACATTCTCCTGATCTTTCTGTACCAGCAGAAAAAGTCTGTTTCTGCACGTTTCTGCTGTTCAGTAGCAGTGATTATCTAAGAGCAAAGAGCAGTGTTGATCCCAGTTTGCTCCCTTTGATAAAGTCTGCTTTCCATCAGTGGTGTCTTCTGTGGATCAGACCAGGCAGGTTGCATTGCTTTGCCTGTATGTGCAGGGAGCTGAATGTTGGTGCCATTACTGTGATGACTTGCTTGATACCTTATCTTACTATCTGATCTGATTGATTGATTTGATTGATTGATTGATTGATTGATTGATTGATTGATTGATTGATTCTTTTATATCAAGGATAATGGAGTAAGCACTCATATGTTTTTTTACATCCAGTCCCGTGTGTCTGCAGTTTTGTAAATCTTGTCATCTGTTCCCACCGGCACACGATGGCCTACTCTTACGAAAAGCGGAAAAAGTTTTAACGTGTGCGCAAGATGTTCTGGGTGTGTTCGCACACGCGCCTCGGTTTATAGTCTCATCAAAAGACTTTTGGGGGGAGTGGAGTCAGCACTGATATGCAGGCAGCACTTGTACCTTTGAGCTACTCATCGGGACAAGCACATCTATTGCCAGCTAGTGTTGTCGATTAGAAAAGAACATGAAGTACTGTTTAATAGCCTTTGTTTAGAACAAAAATGACGAGAAGGAGAACTATGACAGCAAATGAGTATCTGCAGTTGGCCAGACTTTTAGCCTGAAGAAAGTTTTAGCTAAATCGAAAAGTTGTTTTGCCAAGCACATGGGTGTTGCATTTTTACTTGTTTGCTCTAACAATAGAAGTCTCTTCATCCTAAATTTTAGCTGTTTTTTAAGCTGATTATTGGAAGTATGCACCACAAAAGTTTTTTTTTAATATACAAACTGGTAAAGCCGACAAAGACTAAAGCACTTGCACACAATTTACACCTAAAAATAGGCAAGGACTAAAATACAAACACATGTGAGGGAAGAACATATCCTCATCTTTAGAGGAGTTAATTTCTAAAAGGCACTGAGAAAGTCAGCCATGTTTTATCTGTACTCAATGTTTGCTTAGCAGATTTTTAATAACCAAAATTCAGAAGCTTTTATTAGGCCACGCAGAATATGGACATAAGTAAAGGACACAGATAATAAAATAAACACTCTTACATCCAGTGGAACCATACAAGAGAAATTGGGCACAAGACATTAAAAAAAAAATCACTGGGTCTTTTTAGAGTCTGCCCTTCATATGTTCTCGTTTTCTGTGTTCCTCAGACGAACAGCTCAGTCTCCATGATGAAGGCAGCTAGTTGAGGGCTACAGTCCTCCTTCAGCTGCGGGCATGGATTTTCTGAGGGCAGTGCTGCTCTGTGGTTTTGCTCCCTTTGATAAAGTTTGTTTTCCATCAGTGCAGCAGCCTCAGTTGTGGAGGAGAGGATACACACAAACCAGGCTGGCTGTCTGTCTGTCCACCTTGGCTTTGGTATACGGGGGTAAAAGGTAAAGGTGACCCATAACCTAAGCGGTTGTAGGGGAGCGAGGCATCAGAGACCTCAGCTTATCTATGAGCCAGCATATTGAGGGCGGCGCCCATCTCCTCTCCCTAGCCGCTTTACTTTCCCTGACCCTAAAAAGGGCAGGTACCCATTTACAGCTGGGTGAACTGTGGGACTATATTGAAGCCGAGGCGCGCAAATGGTCACCCATCCAATTGGTAACCACGCTCCACGCTGCTTAACTTGACTGAGGGAAAGCGATTGCTGGATGTAACAAAACAAAAGTAAAACCCAACCCATATGAGTGCTTCAGTCCTTCACCTTCCAGCTAAAAGATTAGATAAATAGCTGAAAATAAAAAATCTATTGCAGCTGTTGGTTTAATGAAGTGTTAAACTACTAATAACAATCATTTTGCTCTGGTTTTAGCTCTGGAAAATAAGATATCATCATCATCATCATCATCATCATCATCATCATCATCATCATCATCATTTCTATTATTATTATTATTATTATTATTATTATTATTATTATTATTATTATTATATTATTATTATTATCATCATCATTCATCATCATCATCATCATCATCATCATCATCATTCATCATCATCATCTCATTATTCAGATATGAGATATGACAGAGAAAAATATAATGAACGTCACAATTATGTCATAGAAACTAACATCATTTGCAGGAAAGAGCACATGTGCAAGTCAGTAATTCATGTAATTGAGAGCAGGCAAGAAAGGGCTTTATTTCGACCTCCTCTTTGGTGCTGTCTGAAGACCTGTGCCGCTGAGAAGAAAGATGACGGCATTGGAACTGGCTGGATAGCCTAGACAAAGGCTGGAATAAAGAAGCTTTCATCACTGCTTGGCCCTCAAGGTGTATTCAAAATAAAGGAAAAACCAAAACCAAAGCAAACTATTCATGTTCCTTTCTATTATGTTCAGAGACCGCTAATTTTTGTTTTTAATCATGTGCTTTGTTGGATTTGTGAAATTCTCTGAAAAATATCCCAAAGTCTTTGCCTGTAAGGAATATTCAGCCATCGGGTTTTTTTTCTGTTTGAAGCTATTGACTGTGACACAAAGGCTGGAAACAAAGTCTGAAATAATATGTCTAATGATGACACCTCTGTGTGATCAATAACGAATTCTTTCACCAACACTTCTTAAGCTCATATTATTTTGGGGAGTCTGGATTTTTCTTTGCCTTTGCTTTTGAGATAGCACTGTTTCGCCTGCTTTTTTCGTTTGGTTTTAAAATATTACACACAGAAAATAGGCTCCAATGTTTTGCCTGTCTTGCTTTGGTGTGGTTAGGAAGTATAATTGCACAGATTGTAGGCACAAATCGCACAATTTTTAAAAATGCTTTGCTTTATTTTAGTTAGAAAATACTACACCAGAAAATAGTCCCAGATCGTGCAATGTTTTTTGTCTGTTTTCGTCTTGGCTTGATCAAAAAGAATACCCACAGAAAATAGCCAATGATCGTGCTTTTTTTACTGTTTTGTTTGGTTTGTTTGAAAATATACACAGAAAATAGGCTAAATGAATGTTTGTTTTTTTCTGTTTTTGTTTTGGTTATTAGAAAAAGGTATCTCAGGGGCATGGAAAATAAGGCTCAAATATAGAGTTACAACATTTGTTTACGTTTTTGCCTGCTAATGATGCTTTCTGTTTTGTGTGCACGTTATTTGGAAGGGATTTTCAGGTTAAGACTATACAAATGTGTATTTTGGTACAAGGAGAAAAAATAACATACTCATTCAAATCTTGTACTTTTTAAATCTTCATTGCATTTACTGTTGCCTGGACATCATTGTATTCCTTAAGAAATGAAGAAAAAAAACTCTCTCTAACTTATGATTTCATGTGTCTTTTGTCAGATACCTTCTTAATTTACATTATCTCCCTTTTGAACAAGTCTCCGCAAAAACGCTTATAAATCAACTCTTATTTTAAATGCAGAAGTAGCATACACACATGTTCTCTAATTCTTACACTTTCCTTTTTGTGCCCTTCTATGCTGCTTAAGTAAAACTAGTAAGAGTGTTTTAAACACATTGATATTAAACTATGTTATATTCAATATTCGAAAGGAAGAAACAATATGATTAAAAACAATTATAGATAAACACACATTTCATTCATATTTAACCAAGTGGGATTAACTGTTTCACAATGAACATTTTTTTAACTCAGCAAACCCACTGCAAAAGCTAAGAATGGAAGTAAAAGCTTCCCCATGTCCCAAGGAGGCATGATGATATATTATGTATAACCTACAAGGAAGAGTGTAGCTGTTTTAAAAATGATGTTTGAATTAAAAAAAATAATGAAAACCATTTTCCATCCAAAAGAGGAAGCAAAACTTATGATCAGAGAGGACAGTAACATGTGGACAAGGAAATAGGCTAAAATGAGAATAAAGTAGAGACCCCCCACCCTCCCAACAAAGAACCCCCCCCCCCCAACCAAACACACACAAGCAAGACATGAAAATCCCCCCCCCCCCAAACAAAAACAAAAAACAACCCAACATTATTTGGGAATATCTCAATCAGAACAGTCTATTTTTAGTAACTGTTATGACAGCGTCTTGTCTTAGTGTTGTGAAAAGATGAACAACTCCTACAACTTCTGCGCCAAGGGCAACAACTTTTTGCTGTAACAGATTGGTTGCACATACTGTGTGTGGTCAGTTCAGTTTAGCCTGTAGCCTGCAGGGGACATAACACTGTGGCTTCTTCCTGACCGACTGCTTTGGGTTTTTTTCCAAAGGATATAGTCAGGAGGGTGTGTAGTGCAGCATTCAGCCAATCAGAAGCTTCTCCCGCTGATGGGGGGGGAGGGAGGACGGGGGTAAGGAGGGGATATGTATTATTTGGATGCAGGGGTGGTGAGACCCCAAGATGTGAATGGAAAAATGTGTATGTTTTATCACAAAAATCAACAACCAGAATCTGAAGGGAAAACTGTGCACTGTGGGAAGAAAGAGCTTAGCATGGAGTGCATCTATCCCCAGTCTGTAAAATCCTGTGTTGTCTTGCCACTGTGTCAAAGGCTTTACTTGATTTCTTTTTTTTCAATCCCCAGCTGGAACTTCCAGGTTAACCAATGGTGATATTTTGTGTCTGTGACTATTTGTACCCACCATTAAGGTAGCTGCTCTTCGACTCGGGGACGTTGTTTAGACACAACACCTACATGCATAAGTTTTCTTTTTAATTAGATATTGTCATCTGTTCCTACCCCATGAATGGCCTACTCTTGTGAAAGGCTGAAGGGGGATTTTAATATGTGCACAAGATGTTCTGCATGCATTCGCACAGAGAATTGGTTTATAATCTCATCCAGACTTTTGGGGGAGTGGAGTCAGTACTGATGTTAACTTAAGCACCTGATAAGGATGGTAAAAGTTCCTAAAGCAGCATCTCCATGGTCCATCAATCCAGCCCCTCGTATCACAAGCTAAGCTTTAACCACTAGGCCTATCCCTCCCCAACTTGCATTCACCTCTTCTGGTCTGCACCTAACCATTTACGATTCACATGCCCTTGAGTTGTGGTAGCAGCCAGCATAATTCTTTTATAAGAGATCAACATAACAGCCATAGCATGGTGGGGAAGTGCTTCACTTTTCTGAAGTGTTGGCAACCCTCTTCTCAGAACAATAGAGGGAACGTGACAACCCTGTTTATGACAGTGTTGCACACAATGGGTGTCGGCACGCACAGTGCGTTGTGGTTGTCTGGAGAGGGCAAGCTCTCTACTACAGTGTTTGTCTCCCTTCCTCCACTACTCTTGTGAACAGTGAGGACAAGAATAGATCAAGATTTTCTTTTGTGGAGTTTGGCAGCTGCTGACAGATAAAGTTATATTGTTCAGCTATGGGACTTTTACCAGTGCATGTTGTGAAGTTCAGTTGTTGGGTTCTTTTTAGTACATGCTGGAGTCTTTAACTTACTGATTGATTCATTCATTCATTCATTCTTTCACTCGCTCATTCATTCATTTCTTTCTTTCTTCTTTCTTTCTTTTTTTTACTCTCTTTTGGTGTTTATTTCTGTTTTACATTTGTCTATCTAAATTTCTTTCAGCTGTTCTTCTTTCTGTTTTCTATGCTTGGGATATTTAGTTTCTTTTTCATTACTGTAATGGGATGCTAAAGGTTCTGTACATGCAGTTACTCTGAGAACCAGTCCATGCCAGGAATAGAGAGACAGGAAGAAAGGGAAAAAATGGTGGAGCATAACAGAAATTTGTTCACCCATTGTAAGGACACAGAAAGTTTTCCTGGTGTTTCTGTGGACAGAAGAAAGAAGTTTATCTGCTGTTGGGATGAGATGATGCAGTCACATGATTCTCTGTCAATGCAGAGTTCTGACAGGTAGGGATGAATGCCGTCACATGATTCTGTTCATCATATCTCTTGCGAGAAATGCTCCTGATCTGCTGTCACTGCAGTAGTTCTGAGGTGAGATGGAGATAGGCAGTCCTCATACTGCTTCAGTGCATAGTCTCTGCGTGAGGATGGAGATGAGGACCAATGATCTGCGTCATGCAGTAGTCTCTGGCCATGAGGATGAGTACAGTTCCAATGACTGCTCAGTGCATAGTCTTGCCAGGTGAGGGATGGAGATGAGGCAGTCCACATGATCTGCTGTAGTGAGTAGTCTCTGCCAGTATGGATGGAGATGAGCGTCACATGAAACTGCTGTCATGCAGTAGTCTCTGGCCAGGGAGGGATGGAGTGAGGCAGTCCACATGATCTGCTGTCAGTGCAGTAGTCTCTGGCCAGGTGAGGATGGAGATGCAGTCCACATGACTCTGTCATGCAGTAGTCTCTGCCAGTGAGGATGGAGATGAGCAGTCCACTGATCTGCTGTCAGTGCAGTAGTCTCTGGCCAGGTGAGGGATGGAGATGAGGCAGTCCACATGATCTGCTGTCAGTGCAGTAGTCTCTGGCCAGGGTGAGGGATGGAGATGAGGCAGTCCACATGATCTGCTGTCAGTGCAGTATCTCTGGCCAGGTGAGGATGGAGATGAGGCAGTCCACATGACTGCTGTCGTGCAGTATCTCTGCCAGTAGTTAGCTCACTGCCTGCTGTCAGTGGTAGTCTCTGCCTGAGGGATGGAGATGAGGCAGTCCACATGACTGCTGTCATGCAGTAGTCTCTGGCCAGGTGAGGGATGGAGATGAGGCAGTCCACATGATCTGCTGTCAGTGCAGTATCTCTGGCCAGGTGAGGGATGGAGATGAGGCAGTCCACATGATCTGCTGTCAGTGCAGTAGTCTCTGGCCAGGGTGAGGATGGAGATGAGGCAGTCCACATGATCTGCTGTCAGTGCAGTAGTCTCTGGCCAGGGTGAGGGATGGAGATGAGGCAGTCACATGATCTGCTGTCATGCAGTAGTTCAGGCCAGGGTGAGGATGGAGATGAGCAGTCCACATGATCTGCTGTCAGTGCAGTAGTCTCTGGCCGGGGGGGGGGGGGGGGATCAGTATCTCTGCCAGAGTGGAGTAGGCAGTCAAGTTCATGATGTTTCGTAGGCATGGAGATGAGAGTCCTCATGACTCTCTGTCATCAATGCAGTATCTCTGCAGTAGTATGAATGAGGCATCCCATTGGCATAGCTCTGGTGTAAGCAGTTAGCGAGTGTCTCTGCCAGGTGAGGGATGGGTAGGCAGTCCACATGATCTCTGTCATATGAGAGTCTCTGCCAGGTGAGGGATGGAGAGGCATCACTGATCTGCTGTCATTTGCAGTAGTCTTCTGCAGGTGAGGGATGGAGATGACAGCCACATGATCTGCTGTCAGTGCATGGTAGTCTCTGCCAGGGGGGTGCTGTTTGGGTATGGAGAGAGCAGTCCACATGATCTGCTGTCAGTGCAGTAGTCTCTGGCCAGGTGAGGATGGAGAGAGAGTCAAGACTTGTGTCAGTGCAGTAGTCTTGCAGGTAGGGTGAGATAGGCAGTCCATGAGTGTCAGTGCAGTACTTCTTGCAGGTGGAGTGATGGAGATAGCAGTCCACATGACTGCAGTTCAGTGCAGTATCTCTGGCCAGGTGAGATGGAGATGAGGCAGTCCACATACTGCTGTCGTGCATGTCTCTGCCAGGGTGAGATGGAGATGAGGCAGTCCACAATATTGCTTCAGCGTATCTCTGCCGGGTGAGTGGATGGAGATGAGGCTCCACATGATCTAGCTGTCAGGTCAGTAACGTCCTGCCAGGAATAGAGGATGGAAGATAGGCAGTCCACATAACTGCATTCAGTGCAGTAAGTTTCTGGTCTCATGTGAGGGATGGAGAGAGGCAGTCCACTATGTCTGTTTATCAATGCAGATCTTCTGCCAGAGGTGAGGGATGTGAGTGTGGCATCCACATGATGCGTCAGTGCAGTAGTCTCTGGCCAGGTGAGGGATGGAGATGAGGCAGTCCACATGACTGCAGTCAGTGCGTAGTCTCTGGCCAGGTGAGGGATGGAGATGAGGCAGTCCACATGACCTGCTGTCAGTGCAGTAGTCTCTGGCCAGGTGAGGGATGGAGATGAGGCAGTCCACATGACCTGCTGTCAGTGCAGTAGTCTCTGGCCAGGTGAGGGATGGAGATGAGGCAGTCCACATGACCTGCTGTCAGTGCAGTAGTCTCTGGCCAGGTGAGGGATGGAGATGAGGCAGTCCACATGACCTGCTGTCAGTGCAGTAGTCTCTGGCCAGGTGAGGGATGGAGATGAGGCAGTCCACATGATCTGCTGTCAGTGCAGTAGTCTCTGGCCAGGGTGAGGGATGGAGATGAGGCAGTCCACATGATCTGCTGTCAGTGCAGTAGTCTCTGGCCAGGGTGAGGGATGGAGATGAGGCAGTCCACATGATCTGCTGTCAGTGCAGTAGTCTCTGGCCAGGTGAGGGATGGAGATGAGGCAGTCCACATGACCTGCTGTCAGTGCAGTAGTCTCTGGCCAGGTGAGGGATGGAGATGAGGCAGTCCACATGACCTGCTGTCAGTGCAGTAGTCTCTGGCCAGGTGAGGGATGGAGATGAGGCAGTCCACATGACCTGCTGTCAGTGCAGTAGTCTCTGGCCAGGTGAGGGATGGAGATGAGGCAGTCCACATGATCTGCTGTCAGTGCAGTAGTCTCTGGCCAGGGTGAGGGATGGAGATGAGGCAGTCCACATGATCTGCTGTCAGTGCAGTAGTCTCTGGCCAGGGTGAGGGATGGAGATGAGGCAGTCCACATGATCTGCTGTCAGTGCAGTAGTCTCTGGCCAGGGTGAGGGATGGAGATGAGGCAGTCCACATGATCTGCTGTCAGTGCAGTAGTCTCTGGCCAGGGTGAGGGATGGAGATGAGGCAGTCCACATGATCTGCTGTCAGTGCAGTAGTCTCTGGCCAGGGTGAGGGATGGAGATGAGGCAGTCCACATGATCTGCTGTCAGTGCAGTAGTCTCTGGCCAGGGTGAGGGATGGAGATGAGGCAGTCCACATGATCTGCTGTCAGTGCAGTAGTCTCTGGCCAGGAGAGGGATGGAGATGAGGCAGTCCACATGATCTGCTGTCAGTGCAGTAGTCTCTGGCCAGGAGAGGGATGGAGATGAGGCAGTCCACATGATCTGCTGTCAGTGCAGTAGTCTCTGGCCAGGAGAGGGATGGAGATGAGGCAGTCCACATGATCTGCTGTCAGTGCAGTAGTCTCTGGCCAGGAGAGGGATGGAGATGAGGCAGTCCACATGACTGCTGTCAGTGCAGTAGTCTCTGGCCAGGTGAGGGATGGAGATGAGGCAGTCCACATGATCTGCTGTCAGTGCAGTAGTCTCTGGCCAGGAGAGGGATGGAGATGAGGCAGTCCACATGACCTGCTGTCAGTGCAGTAGTCTCTGGCCAGGTGAGGGATGGAGATGAGGCAGTCCACATGACCTGCTGTCAGTGCAGTAGTCTCTGGCCAGGTGAGGGATGGAGATGAGGCAGTCCACATGACCTGCTGTCAGTGCAGTAGTCTCTGGCCAGGTGAGGGATGGAGATGAGGCAGTCCACATGACCTGCTGTCAGTGCAGTAGTCTCTGGCCAGGTGAGGGATGGAGATGAGGCAGTCCACATGATCTGCTGTCAGTGCAGTAGTCTCTGGCCAGGTGAGGGATGGAGATGAGGCAGTCCACATGATCTGCTGTCAGTGCAGTAGTCTCTGGCCAGGGTGAGGGATGGAGATGAGGCAGTCCACATGATCTGCTGTCAGTGCAGTAGTCTCTGGCCAGGTGAGGGATGGAGATGAGGCAGTCCACATGATCTGCTGTCAGTGCAGTAGTCTCTGGCCAGGTGAGGGATGGAGATGAGGCAGTCCACATGATCTGCTGTCAGTGTAGTGTGGGGTTGAAGCTCAGTAGCTGTGCCCTTCATGCAAGGGCTGGCTCTGTGCAGGATCACAGCATGTCATCTTTTGGTGGTTTTTTTCATTCCTGAGCTAGAGTCCATGGTTCAGTGTGAGATGAGGCTTAGCTATGCAACAGGTTTTTCCCACAACTAACGTAACTGCATTACGACTTCAGGGGATGGTGTCTAAATAGGAAATCTGTGTACATTCATTTTTAAGCCAAATTTTTCCTCCGTTCCTAGCTGCATGAAATGGCCTATTCTTCCAAAGGGTGGAATGGGTTTAAACGTGTAAGCAAGATGGTCTGCATGTGTTTGCACATGGGGCTTTAGTTTGTAGCCTCATTGATTGGGGGAATGACCAATGCTAATGTTAACTCCTGGGGAAAAATCCCTAAAACAGGGGAATCCCACAGCTCTGTGGTGCCTTGATCCCAGGCCATCAGATCCTGAGCCCGATGTTCTAACCACTAGGCTTTCCCACCCCCACAACTTGTAATCTGATATGTATGAAGAACTGTAACCTGTAAGACCTGTAAGATGCTTTGCATATCAAATCCATATGTTGCCTGCTAGTGGTTAGAAAAGAATAAGAATAAAAATGAGTCTTGTATTTCCCTTGATAAAAATCAGGCCTTTGAGAAAAGAAAACCCAAGTGCAGGTAGTTGTTTCTGTCCCACTTTCTTCCTACTGGCACTGTTCTGAAGTTCATGCATCAAAGGAGAAAAAGAGAAGAAAGGACTTTAAAACTGGGTCAACTGACAAAGGGAGGTAAACAAGAACTGTGAGATTCTTACGGAGCTTCCATACCCCAGTTCCTCTCAGACATTGGCATTGTTTAGAACAAAGGAGAAAGAATGATTCCTGCCCCCTCAGTTGAAGAGCTCAAAGTCATCTAGTGATTACTGAAAAGGTCAGCCATAACTGAAAAGGTCAGATATTTTTTTCTTTATCTGTGATAGCTGTGAAAAAAAGTGTTCATCCGCAAGCTACATTTAGTCTAATTTTCATTTTTAGGGATATATTGTTACAGAATGAAGGAACTCAATCACTGATGAAAGTGTTGACATGGGTGGTCTTTTCCTGATAAATGGGTCTATTGTCAAGTTCTTTATTGGGAGCTTTGTATCTGTAAGTTTTTGATTATGTCCCTTCTCCTCCTTCATTAATCTTGATTTGAGACCCTCTCAAAACGAAATGATCAGAAAATGAAGAACTGAACCAGACTCTCCAAAGCCTTTCCCTGTGGGGATGCTGAGGCCTGTCAGTATAGACAGCATCCCCACCTTCTGGAAATGTTAAGATAATAATTCTCTCTCACGTCAAAGTTGATGGGCTAGGCTTGACCTTGTCAGGTGCTTAACAGCAGTGCAGCGTATTTTCACTCATACGGCAGACAACAATAGTAAGAGGCCCACGAAGCAGAAGACAAAACCCCTGACAATGGCATATCATAGCGAAACTGTGCATGGCTGGAAAGCAACACGTGGCAATGCTGTATCAACAACATAAGCAAGGTGATGATATATATTTTTCTACAATGAAAAAGAAAAAAAATCAAACTGTAAAGGCTGCACACAATTTCCAGCCCACCCGCGTGCACACACACACACACATACACACACGCGGCGGGCTCGCTCGCGCACACACACACACACACACACACACACACACACACACGCACACACACACACACACACACACACACACACACACACACACACACACGCACACACACACACACACACACACACACACACACATCCTTCTTTCTTTCTCCTCCCTTATCTGACAGCTATAAGCTAGGCTTTGGACCAGCAATAAAGCACTCAAATGTCATGTTTTGGAGATCAAAGTCACATTTTCATTACCCTAATGCAAAGCTTACAACTTCTCAACATACATGCATTAAGAACTAACTTATGCCAAAAATAGATAGTATACGGGACAAAGGTGACGGGGAAGACAACTTCTTGGACATGGGTTGGACAGACACCAGACTTCCCCTCATACTTGCTTTGAAGTGAGAGAGAAAAGTAAGTCTGTTTCTTCAAGAATCTGCCCTTCAGTGGCTGGCAGGGATTTTCTGAGGGGCAGTGTTGATCTGGTTTTGCTCCCTTTGATAAAGTTTGTTTTCCATCAGTGCAGCAGCCTCAATTCTGGAGAAGAGGACAGGATGCAGACAGAACAGGCTGTCTGTCTGTCCACCTTGGCTTTGGTTGTCTGTGTGGGGTAGGAGCTAAGTCACAGGTCCATTACTGGGAGTGCTGACTTATGGCAGGATCTCTCCACACAGCCTTTCTGTGCATCCAGAATAAAAGTTTTGAAGCTGCTGAACATGTTACACACATGTGTATTTGTCTTGTAGTGGTACTATTAACAAAAAAATCCAACAAAACATGTTGGCGAACTATCTCCTTAGGAAACTTTTTCTGCTTTGTCGTTGAATACTCAGACACAACCACTGTGGTGTGTCATATGAGCGAAAATGCGTTGAGCTACTGTTAAACACCTACCAAGGCAGACCCAGTGCATCAGACTTAGGTATGGAAGAAACTTGTATCTTTTTAAGTCTTTCTGGGGAAAAGGCAGGAGAATGGACCAAGAAGGCAGAAAACAGACAAGGAGATGACAGGAAGAAAAGGAACCAGGCAGAAACAAAGAGAAGGATAGAAAAGAGGGATACCTAGTACAGACTTTCCAGAAAGTATAGATGTTATTCATACTGACAGCCCCCCTCCCCAACCCGACCCTATAGAGGGCAATATATATACAAGCAGATCCATATTAAATTTTACTGGATGCCATATGTTTTAAGTAGCAGGATGTGAAGCTTACAAACTTTGAAATGATTGGAGTGTTTAGGACCTTTGTATTAGTTAAAAATCACAGGGAAGAGTTGTAGAACTGAAAAGAAATAACTCGCCTGTTCAAGCTGCACTGGGCAGAGAGAAGCTGGGGAGAAATCCTTTTCCAAGCATGTTCGCCACCAAAAAGAACAAAGAAAGGCAACTCTCTGTTTCTGCACGTCTGTGAAATCAGCAGTTTTGTGAGCCTGTGGATCACAACCAGCGTCAGGGATGCTATGTGAGCTATATTGACCATAGTTAGCCCCCTTAGACAAGGGTTGTTTTCCCCCAGATCAGGCCCTGCTTTAGTCAGGGGGAGAGGGGATGAGGACTGGGCAGCCCCATCTGTTGAGTTGTATGGGCCAGGCTGGAGCTGGCCGCTTGTCCCATTACTGTGATTGCTGACTGGGTGCAGGATTATGTCGTCTGTGCTGTCCAACCTGTCCTCTAGCCTGCAGCTTTCTTAGACATGATGAATGTTGTGGATGCTGTTGTTTTTTGTTTTTTTAAGTAACAATTCTTTAAATGCGATACATATATACATATCTCGTAATTTTATTAGATATAGTATTGTAGAAAAGAAATGATCCAAAACAAACGCCTAAAAAGAAATTCAAGCTATTGACCCTTCTATCTACTGTTGTCTATGCAGGTCATTAATCTTGATACACCAAACACGAAATCCAGGCACTGACTAAGTAATGAAGAGGAGAGAAAAGAAATTTTATGACTGTTACCAATTTTCACCAGTGTTTTTGTCCACTGAGCCAGAGAGCTCCTGCAAGATGGTGTCCTCAAGGGTGGTCTCCTCCTCCTCTGCGCATTACGTTTGCTTTGTACATCCTCTGCCAACACTCAGAAGTTTTATCTGCCAAAACCCAAGTGGATAGAGTGCTCTTGATCCATTTCGCTCTTGGGAACAGCAGCAAAGATGGGCAACTACAGAAATAATAGCTCTGTTAAGGACGCTATTCATTACCAGGTCTTTGTGATATTTCAGAACATTGCAATGAGAAAAATAGTCCCTTTTATTAGAATATCACGAGCACAACTTTTTTGTTGTCTTTTGTTTTCTTCAAGGGGGCGGGGGGGGGGGGGGGGCGTTGAGGGTCTGTTTTGTTGCTCCCTTTTTTGTTTTGTTTTTTTTAAGTTTTTTTTGCTGGATAGGGGGCTGGGGGCTGGGGCCTGGGGGCTGGGAGGGGGAGGAAATTGTGAGGTTTTTTGTTGTAGAAATCCAGTGCAAAATTGGTTTGACACACAAGCGACTTCTGGATCAATAAATGCCTGGCAAGTCTGTCTGCGAGTTGTGTGCATATTACTTGCTGTGCCTATGGTACAAGACCCAGGCCTGGGTGCTGTGGCTTCAACACTGGCCTCCATCATTCAGAACGCTGGCTGTTAGCTAACACTCTCCTGGATGTGCTGGGCCTGACTTGTCAGGTGCTTAACAGTAGCGCAAGGTATTTTCGTTCGTATGAAAGACAACAGAAGTTGTTGCTTGAGGGTTTGATAGTAATAATAATAATACATGGAATTTATATAGCACTACATCTTGCAAAAACAATTTGCAAACAAAAGCAATTTGAGACCCGGGTTGAGTCCAGTTGAAGAGATTTTTCTCCTGGAGTTGACATCAGTGCTAACTCCCACTCTCCCCAAAAGTCCTTTGGATGAGACTTTAAACAGAGGCCCTGTGTGTGAATTCACCATAACACCTTGCACACACATTAAATCCTGTTCCGCTTTTCGGAAGAGTAGGCCATCGTGTGCCGGTGGGAACAGATGACATTTACAAAACTGCATACACACGGGAACTGGAAAAAAAATCACAATAGTGCTTATTCCATTATCCTTGATATAAAAGAATATAAAAGAATAAATCAATCAATCAATCTCCTCCAGCTGCAGCTGTGGAATCTATTCCAGGGTTCAATGAATCAGTTTAGTGAAAGGTAAAGGGTACATCATTTGTGAAGCTTTAAAATGATTACAATCAGCATCCCTATTTTTCCAGACTCTGGTAGGAGTTTCAGTGAGATAAAAATAAAAATGGGACTGTGTGTTTGTGTGTACCTCCTCCATTTAAAGGTCTGAGAATAAAAACTACACTTTGTGAAGAAGGTGCTCATTATAAATTCTTTATCATTTTTTTGTCATAAGACGTATCTCTTTTTACAAGAGTGCCACATTATTCAATATCTAAAAACAAAAACAAGGCAGATTACACAGGATCAGATATAATATTTACTGTATGTATTAACTTGGTTTCAGTGCTAAGTAATATAACATGTACTGTTTTTACAGTAAATATTTAAAAAATAAATTAAAGAGAATGTTTACTCTTCATTAATGGAAATGATATCATAAGGGGGTGGGGAGTTAGGGAGAACCTGGACGAAAGTAATCAAGGTAATTGAAAGCTGACAGGGTAGCCTTTTTCTCCACTTTCTGCTTTTTCTCTCTCTAAAGATGTCAACTATAAAAGAAATCTTAGAAAAGAAAAGGCATGAAAATTGGATGATTTCTAAAAGGAGGGAGAAACAGAAATATAATTTTCCAGAGCCCTCCATGTGTACTTGTTCTTAAAAGACATGACAGACTGTTCAAACATCTTCCCTGTCCCTTCAGGGATGACTACAATTTTCTTTGTACCATTCTGCTTTGTTTGCTTTGTAAATTCTCTGACAACACTAAGGGCCTTTTGTCTGTAAGGAACATTCAGCCAGAGGGCTTTTCACCATTTGCAGCCATTGACTGTGTTGAAAAGGATGGACAAACGGAGAAATAATATGTCTAATGACGACACCTCTTCGTCCTCAATGCCTCGTTCTGTCAGGAGCACTTCTTCCTAGGGCAACATGGTGGAGAGTTTGCCTCCCCTTTCTTTGCCTTTGCTTTCAAGCCTGCAAAGTTTGCTTGCTTTTTCTTTGGGTTAGAAAATATTACAGCAGAAAGAGAGAGAGGGCCAGATCGATGTCTGTCCAGTCAAGTCTTCCTGATAGTTGTGTGTGCAGTGACGTCAGATGTGTCATCACAAAAGCCTTCCTTACAGCTTTTTTTTTACATTGTACACATGGCTTTCATAACCCATGTTATATCCTGATTCATGCACAGTACGTTTTAGGAATGCAAAAAAAATCTGATCAAAGAAATTTTTCACAATCCTACAAAACTGCTTGAAAAAATGCTCTACTTCCAATACCTGCAAGAATAGTTTTTATCATTTCAGTTAGTACATTATAAATGTGCAGTTCTACGACTTGGATACTTCTGTAACCTTAACTGTAATTATGAAAATATGATTGAATTGTCAAATATCCTTTTTTTGCAGTGGCCATTTAAAAAATTATGGAAGTCAAAGCTCCTGTACAGTGATATTCCCAATTCAGTTGATATCTTCAGGTCTCTGGCTTTCAGAAAGCACTTGAGGTTTAAAATGTACACACAGAATGAAGAATTTTGTGTTGGCATTAATTTTGTTTTCAACATTGTTTCTTCCTTTGGTAATATTGTTCTCCTTACAAGGTACTGTTCTTACAAGGAGGTGAAGCATAAAGAGGAAAGAGAAGAGAGAGGTCACAACAGCTTTTAATGTAGAGGTAAACATGAGGTTTATAGCTGTTCCATTCCTGATTGATGAACTAACACAAGATTTCATTGCTCATTCTTAAATCATATTGAAAGCTGCTGCTCATGGTTTCACATTTCATGAATGTGATACCTCTCACATGTGCTCATCTAAGAACGATTGTGACATTAAAAAAAAAAACATGGAAAATTGTTCACTATATTCATGCCTGGGACTGATGTTAAAAAGAAAAAAAGAACCTTCAGGCTAGTAATTAGCTTGATTGAAAGTGAACAATCAGGAGATTTTTGTTTCTACTGCTTCTCGTCCTTGTTTAAAAAGCACCTGCAAATTGCAAAGTGACAATACAGTTGTTTGAAAGGGAAGAGAGCAAAAAGGAAATACAAGTTTTGCACAGCCCTGCAGCTGCAGTTTCAAATGAAAGGCTGTGAACGAACTATTCATACTCCTTCCCAGTTCCTTCAGGAATGGTTTTATAAAAATATTCTTCACTGAGCATTTTGCTTGCTTTGCAAAATTTCTATTGACAGAGGAAAGCCTTTGTTTGCGAGAAGAAAATCCCTCAACAATATTTCCACCATTTACAGCTGATGACTGCAGCAGACAAAATGGTAAACTTCAGGAATGACATGTCTTATGAGACATCTTTTTGCTGTTGTGTGTCTTCCATTCTTAAATAAGGTATACATGGTTTGCTTTGCATTACAATTCTTAGAGGTTCAAAATGATCAATGAAAAAATCAAAGACTGCTGCTAGTAAAAGTATTAATATAAAATGATTCAAGTAAATATTTCACAGCTTCATCATCAAAATTGCAATTTCCAACATGTCTGTATATAGCTACTGTTGGCATGTATATCTGCAGTCTTTCAGTGCACTTAGAAATGGAGATCAATAATTTCTGAATACTTTCAAAAGTCTTCCCTTTTACATGTTTGAGATATTTTTTCCTCATCAGGTAAAGCTTTGAGGTTCACCAATCATGAGAGTACTATGTATGCCACTATTTCAGCACCATTAAGGTAGTCATATTCTGACTTCTGGGATGATGTTTAAACAGAACACTAACATAGATGCAGTTTGTTTATTTTGTTATCATGTGTTCCTACTGACACACAACGGCTTATACTACCATAAGGCAGAACAGGTGTTTGACACATGTGCAGGCTTGTACATGGCTTGATTGATAATCTCATCAAAGAAAACTTTTAGGGGAGTGGAGTCAGTACTGATGTTAACTCTAGGAGAAAATCCCCTTCAACAGGCATGTCAATGGTGGCTCAAATCTAGACTTCTTTGTCGACTTAATGTATATTTTCACTGTGTATGACTTCCTGTGTTTACATCCTTTGCTGATGTTTTTAGTAATAAGTGATATAATGTCTTTTACATCCACTGTTCTTACGGCAGCAAAGATTTCAAAAGCATATTAAAGACAATATTTACTATCCATTATGGAAATGATATCAGGGGGTGGGGGGAGGGAAACAGAACCTGCAAACAAGTAATCACTGTAATTAAAAGCAGACAAGACAGATGTGAACTCTTCAAGAAAAGAAAGAGAGAAAGAAACTGCCTGAATTAAAAAAAGCAAGAAGAAATCAAAATATGATTTTTGCTAAGCCCTCCATGTGTACTTGTTCTTAAAAGACATGACAGACTGTTCAAACATCTTCCCTGTCGCTTCAGGGATGACTACAATTTTCTTTGTACCATTTTGCTTTGTTTGCTTTGTAAATTCTCTGACAACACTAAGGGCCTTTTGTCTGTAAGGAACATTCAGCCAGAGGGCTTTTCACCATTTGCAGCCATTGACTGTGCTGAAAAGGATGGACAAACTGAGAAATAATATGTCTAATGACGACACCTCTTCGTCCTCAATGCCTCGTTCTGTCAGGAGCACTTCTTCCTAGGGCAACATGGTGGAGAGTTTGTCTCCCCTTTCTTTGCCTTTGCTTTCAAGCCTGCAAAGTTTGCTTGCTTTTTCTTTGGGTTAGAAAATATTACAGCAGAAAGAGAGAGAGGGCCAGATCGATGTCTGTCCAGTCAAGTCTTTCTGACAGTTGTGTGAGCAGTGCTGGTTGTGACGTCAGATGTGTCATCACAAAAGCCTTCTTTACAGGTTTTTTTTTTACATTGTACACATGGCTTCCATAATCTATATAATTATTATCCTAGTTCATGTAATGTACATTTTGGGAATGCAAAAAAATCTAAGCAAAAATAAATGCTTGCAAAGTACTGAAAACTGCAAGACAAGAGTACTCAACTTCTAATGCTAGCAGGTACAACTTTTTAACATTTATTTTAGTTTGTACATTCTAAATATGCAAAACTATAGCCTAGACATTTTTGCAATCTTGTGTGTGTGTGTTGTTGTTTTTTTTAAGTGAGACAATTTTAAAGTTCAGCCGTAAAACTTTTTTCTTTCTTTAACAAAAAACTTGCACTAAAAAAAATAATAAAGTGTCTTTTCTTCCTTTTAGATGGTAAAGTATGACATCTCCTCTGAAGTTATCACAAATTGTTCCATGTCAACATGTTATCCTGCTGAAGCCACTAAATCCTGTTTAACTGTACACTCTCCATTACATACTGACAGTAAGGCCTCACCACCTAGGCATTGGCCATTCTCTAGATAATCTTCTGTGGTATCCCTTTATCCTTTCTATATGCCTCTTTAACCCACAGTTAAGAATTGAAAATAGCCATGTTTTTTGCTGTTGTCATTGGGGAATACATACATAAATAATTGAGGAAAAAGTAGTGGGATAGACAAGTGCATATACCAACTTCTCAATCATTCTCAAAATGACTCGTCAATGAATAAAAAAAAAAAAAACTGATATGAAAATAAATTCTAGGGAATAATGTTTTTCAGTGGCAGCATTGTAGGCATTTCTGAGTAAGAACCATGCCTTTGGCCTGTTAAAGTTAAAGTCTGTCCCGAGCCATAAGGCTCATCAGGCCGGTGCTTATCCCGGTTTCTGTGGCGTTAAGCGACTGAGAGTCATAGACTCCCCCTGGATAGGACGCCAGTCTATCGCAAGGTTAACCCCCAACACAAGGTTGGTACCCCTTTTACACCTGGGTGGGGTGAGAAAATAGCCGTAAAGTGCCTTTTCCAAGGGCACAACGCCATAGCAGAATAGCTGGGATCGAACCCGCAACCTTTAGATTACGAGTACAACGCCCTAACCACTAGGCCACAGCGGCGGCTAGCCTTTGGCCTGACTTGACTCGAATTTCGGCTCTTCCATAAGCCTTCATCAGAGGTCCCCGCGGTGCTTAAAGCTCCACCTGCTGTGGTACCTTACAGCAAGACACATTTCAAAATTTAAAAGTGTCAATTGTATTCAAAGGAATATTTGATATTCCTGTGGCCTTTTGAAGCTGCCCTCAAAAGACGATGATAAAAAGAGAAAGAAAATATGCTTAGTATATATGTTGGAAAAAAATGAATAAGACAAAATAAGTACCTAGTGAATCTTTGTGCCTTAAGTTTGGGGATCCTATTAAAGGATGCAAGGGAGGTCATAAAGTTTGTATCCAGCCAAGTGGTCAGTCTTAGCTATATAATTATTCCCTCATCTGTTTTATCTTTTTCTTTTATCTGAACATTTTTTAACAATACAATTTTCTAAACCTCTCTTTCTCTCCCCCCCCCCCACCTCTCTCTCTCTCTCTCTCTCTCTCTCTCTCTCTCTCTCTCTCTCTCTCTCTCTCTCTCTCTCTCTTTTCTCTCACGCAGAACACCTTGCGCACACGCTAATCCTCTTCTGCTTTTCGTAAGAGTAGGGCCATCGTGAGCCGGTGGGAACAGATGACATTTACAAAAACTGCATACACACGGGGACTTGATGAAAAAAAACACAGAGTGCTTAATTCCATTATCCTCGATATAAAGAATAAATCAAATCAAATCAAATCTCTCTCTCTCTCTACTCTCCTCTCTCTCTCAACATTTTCTCTTCTCTCTCTCTTCATCTCATCTCTCTCTTCTTCTCATCTCTCTCTTCTCTCTCTCTCTCTCTCTCTCTCTCTCTCTCTCTCTCTCCTCTCTCTCCAACATGGTCCTGTCACCTTCTTCCAGATCTTTGTAGCCAACAATAGGACTCCACACCTCATTAATCCCTTTGTTTTCCTGCCTTTTCCTCCCCAAAGAAACAGCCCTGGAAAAGGGTCTTACCTTTCTTTTTCCTCACCTTTGAAGTCGCTATATCTTTTCTTCCCCTAGCTTCCGGATCTGTTGCAATTTCTTTTTTTATGAGTTTTCTATTCTTGGTAAACAAGACTCTTGACTGTAAACCTTGACTCTTACGTTTTTACTTGCATAAGTATTGTTAAAGAAAGAGAATCTCATTAATGTTGTGACTGCGTTTTTGACACATCATTTTCACAATGATCAGGCTTGCTTTGATTTGAGTTTAGTAAGAAGGTCTGTGCTCTTCTTGAGGCAAAGTGTAATGACTGATATTTTAAACCTTTTGCAAAATTTCTTTCTGAGTACCGTAATGAGCTGCAGAGTTTTGCGTGCGCTGAAGGGAGGGGATGGATGATGCTGGTAGACCAGATAAAAGAGAATTATAGTAGTCCAAACGCAAAAACAGTGAGAGATGTGACAATTTTGGGTGTTGCATCAGTGGACACAAACTGGCAAACTGCGTTTTTTACGCTGTAACTGATAGTAGCAGGACTGGCAAGTCTGAGAGATGGATGAAGTTTTGCATGGGAAAAGTGTTATCAACATCTTCTTCTCTTCTCTTGTTCGTGTTACACCATCAGATGTGTCTGAGGAAAACTATGGGCATATCACACAAAATGTATGGTCTTTTGTGTTTACAAATCAAAGGAGCCAGAAAAGAGTTTCTCGCTTGATTTGTTGAATACAGTCAATTCCAAGAGAGATTTTCTGACTTGGTTGTTTGTTAAATTACTTTGTTTAAAGCCAGCACACACACACACGCACACACACACACACACACACACCACACGCACGCACGCACGCACGCACGCACACAACACCACACACACAACACACACACAGAACATCTTGCGCACACGTTAAACCCTGTTCCACTTTCGTAAGAGTAGGTCATTGTGTGCCGGTGGGAACAGATGACATTTACAAAACTGCATACACACAGAGACTGGATATAAAAAAGCACATGAGTGCTTATTCATTATCCTCGATATAAAGAATAAATAAAACATACGCACGCACGCACGCACGCACGCACGCACGCACGCACGCACGCACGCACGCACGCACACACACACACACACACACACACACACACGGCATAAAAAACCCTCACGCTTAATTTGAACAGTGCTTGCTTGATATTAGGCTGAGAGCTTCATCACACAGTGTGGGATCTTTGTCCACTGACCGAAGACAGACAGAAGTAAGAAGAGAGGGTTCTGACTGTGCCAAAGATGAGGATGTCACGGAAAAAAGATAACTGCGCCCATCTCACCCACACAAAATTTGCCAGCTCTCGTAAAAGCGCAGCCCTGCCACAGTGGGTCTACTGTGGCATCTGGTAAATCAAAGGTGCTGTATTTTTTTTCTTTACCTTAACAATCTCCCAGGTCAACAAAATACGCACACCTGCCATGTCCTTAATTCCCTTCGTGTGGATACCCACGCAGAAGATCGAATACTTACCGGATGGATGCAGTAATTGATGTGCTGTATTTTTTTTTCACAGTCTCCCAGGTCAACAAAATATGCAGACCTGCCATGTCCTAATTTCCTTCGTATGGATACCAACGCAGAAGGTAGAATACGTAGGGTATGGGTGCAGTAATTGATGTCGATGTTTGTTGGGTTACATAATCATGACATTGCCAACAAACACCCTGAACTTGAGGAGGGAAGGGTTCCGCCAGGGTCAACTTGCTTCAGAGACACAGTCTGAACAAGTCTATGTAGCCTGTGAACGCGCCCTCAGGGAGTTAGGAGAGAGAGAGAGAGAGAGAGAGAGAGAGAGAGAGAGAGAGAGAGAGAGAGAGAGAGAGAGAGAGAGAGAGAGGAGAGAGAGAGAGACAGAGAGAGACAGAGAGAGACAGAGAGAGACAGAGAGAGACAGAGAGAGACACACAGAGAGAGAGACACAGAGAGAGAGAGAGGACATACACATGCTCCACAAGATTTCTGGTTCACTCGCTCTGCTAGGTGGTGAGAAGTACTGGGATGTGGAAAAAGTGTTTGTACAGAGTCCATAAATAGGAGGATAAATCTTCCAGTCTCAGACATTTATTTTTACTGCCCAGAGATGATGAGGGCTTTTAAACACGAAGAAAGGGGTATTGTGTGTCCAATAGTGTAACTTTAATGCACTAGAATCAAAGCAAAACTCTTCAACTGCGAGTAAGTTTGCACCCGAAAGTTTAAACACTGTACCTTGCAATATCAATATGAACAAATGTACTGGGCACCGTACAGAACGCAGTGGGATCATTCACCGCCTGTACATGTGGTTATGTATCTTGCTAAAAGTTTCTCTTTGAAGCGTTTTCTTTCAGGACCACAGAGCTTAACGATGTGAATGGAACTCCCAGTTGGAGGAGATGCATGAAGTGTTCATTTGCACAAAGTAAAAGCAACCTCTGAAGATTTGCAGGCTGCTGGGTTGGGTAGGACAACCAACACTTTTGACATGAATGTCTGAAACAGTTCACCAAACACAGGTCGAAGCCGCCTTTCTTTCGCAGCAAAAGGCTTTTATGCTGAAGTTTGAGGGTGCAAATGCTGCAGACCTTGAATGGGATGGTAGAGAGAAATGAATCAAGTGGCTTTTAATGCTGCTGCTGCCCTGTAGAAAGGTTCTTCAGACTGAAACGAGCATTGATAAAGAAGTATCACTGCAAATAGCACTCGTGGATGTGGCCATCCTTGGTGCTGTCAATAGTCAAGAGAGGCGGAGAAAAGCATGGCTGTTTGGACCTTAGAAGCAAGAGTTCTTGGCCTTTGTAGCACATTGATCTGGCAAACAAGGAGCAGAAGGGAAAGCAAATGGCCAATCTCCTACTTACCAGCGGTAAGAGTGCTTCCACTGGAGTGCTATGAATACTCCTGTGTTTTCATTTCAATCAGTTCCGATCTGAGGACTTGGTGAGAATCAAACCATTTCTTCCTTCGTTCTGGGCTTTGTCAAGGGGATAAGTCTGATATTATTTTCTTTTGTTCCTGTGTAAAGTTTTGATGAAGGGAAAAAAGAGGAAGGGGACAGAGTGCTCTTGTTCCTTTTCCATTACGCTAATTACCTGCTTGTTAAACTTTCCCTCTGCGTGACACTGCCCCCAGTGAGGAGTATTGAACATCATTTCATATTCTTTTCAAACTAACAACACTGAGGGAGCAGCACTGGTGAATGGCATCATGTTTACCCAAACTCAAAGCACGAGCAAAGGGTTTGTCCATTCTCTGCTGTGTAATCCTGCATGAAGTCAGCAGCAATCACTTAATGGTACAGCCAGTCAGCCAGCCAGCCTGCCAGCCAGTCAGCCAGCCAGCCAGCCAGCTCCGGCCCCACAATGACAATCCCATCAGATGGGATCTGTTGTGCCCTCATCCCTGGCCGTGAGACTGTTTGAACGGAAAGAAACATTATCAAAGCGAGGTATGAAAGAAAATAGCTCACACAGGAAGGGTCTTAATGCTTTCTTTCTGTGAGGAAGCCCTTCCAAAAGGATTTGGCGTTGATAATGAAGACGATGATGTTCCACAATGCCCTTTCACAAATTCTGATGCTGCTGTTTATTCAGTCCCTCGATGCCGATGAATAGTAGAGACACACAGAAAACTGATATGATATCTCCTTCTCTTTTTCCTTCTTGTGTAAAAAAGATACAGGGAGAAAACTCTTACTTCTTTCTGTTGACCTTATAACCTTCATCTCCCGTTATTTTCAAAGTAAGCTTGTTCAACTTTTCTTTACAATTTATGCAAAAGAGTGTAAGCTAAAC
>CM060335.1:50933724-50961224 GCA_030674155.1 Stramonita haemastoma
ACAAGGTTGTGTTGACCAAACCTCAACCCACAGAAAAGGTTGAATGCAGGACAATATATGCTGTGTTGACCTGCAGGAGGCCAGTGATCACACTAATACTCTGTTCAAACACCAACAGGGAAAGAGCAGGGCCTGCACATAAAAACATGTTGACAAAATCTCAAGCACAAGCAAAGGGCCTGACATATCACGCTGTGTAATCCTGCATGCAGTCAGCAGCAATCACAGTAATGGTACAGCCAGCCAGCCAGCCAGCCAGCCACCTCCTGCTCTGCGTGTCCAATAAAGGCTGAAACAATCTCTTTCATCTTAATTCTATCATTTGGGGGCTATTGGGAAAGTAAACCTTTATCAAAGGGAGTTAAAATATGATCAACAGTGCCCTCTTGCAATCTCTAGTGCTAGCTGTTATCCGCTCTCTCAATGCTCCTAGATGACAGAGGCACAAAGAAAACACACACGTCTCTTCTTTTGTTTCTTTTACCAGAGTAAAGAAAATGTGGAAGGATTGAGGGGAAAAACATATGCTGATTTCTTTACTGAATGTAATGTGCTAGAATAATATATGTATGTATTTATGTATGTATGCATGTATGTATTATGATGTAGTATGTATGTATGTATGTATGTATGTATGTATGTATGTATGTATGTTGTATGTATGTATGTATGTATGTATGTATGTATGTAGTAGATATAGATGATGATAGTAGATAGATGATAGTAGATGATAGATAGATAGATAGATAGATAGTAGTAGATAGTAGATGATAGAGAGAGAGAGATAGGAGAGATGATAGTAGATAGATAGATGATAGATAGATAGATGATAGTAGATAGATAGATAGATAGATAGACAGATAGACAGATAGAGAAGAGAGAGAGATAGTAGATGATAGATAGATGATAGATAGATAGATAGATAGATAGATAGATAGATAGATAGATAGATAGATGATAGATGATAGATAGTAGATAGATAGATAGAGAGAGAGAGAGAGATAGATAGATAGATAATGATAGATAGATAGATAGTAGATAGATAGTAGATAGATAGATAGTTATAGATAGATAGATAGATTAGCTTATAATCTTTCTCTGTCTTTTATGTGACTGCCGTAGCATGTTCTCTTTATTTTTCAAGGAGTGTAAACCTCAAATCAGGTTAATAGAACAAAACAAAAACTTTTAGCAAGTCTGTGTTTTAAAAACATGTTGGCTTTCAGTACGATTTTCATATTTGAATGAGCCTGGGATCGTGTAATGCCCACATAAACTCACAAAAAGTAAAACTTTCAGCATAATTAAATCTATCAGACTCTTTTCATGACTCGTGGGAAGAGTGTTGGAACAGAGTAACTTTCCTTACTAAAGTTTTAACATGGATCTTCAATACACGAAACCAAAGTGATGAAAAGATCCCTTCATCTGAATTCTGAGAGGTTGCTACACATACCTGTTGTGTGTGTGGGTGTTTCGTTTTGCTTTGTGTTTTCAGGTTGGCTCTTTTGCCTTGCCAAGCGTTTTGCTTGATTTACCTTCTTTCAGACCTATCAACTGTGCCACAGCTGGAGATCAACAATGCAATGTCTGTTTGCACACAGTTGGCAGGCCGTTGCATCTGGTGTCACACACAACTGACACCTATGACACGACCCTACAAGACTCCTCCAGACGTGCATCACATTTCCCCTTCTCTGCACAGAAAGGTTTCACACTGGAGCTTGAAGAACGAGCACTGCAAATCTGAAGGGTATAGACAGACAGACAGACAAAAAGGAGACAAACAGCTCTTAGGCTTCCTGCTTGGTAAAAGAGATTTCCCAGAAGAACAGGCATTTAGGACGGACAAGTATCATTATGAAGAATGTGTTTGGGATTTTCTCCAGCTTCGGTGATGTTTATGGCTGAAAGAGGTAACAGCTGTAGCCAGCTTGACTTACAATAGATGACAGATTACATTACAAACTGCATACACACGGATTGGGTTAAAAACAAGTATTATCCCATTATCTCGATGTAAGATAAATAATATGATTAATAAAACATTCGCATGTTGTTGCAATCCCTGAAAAAACACAGTGCAGAATGGAGGAAAATGGTTCTCCCACTTACATGCCAGTGACAAGGGATGCTTCAGCTGAGGAGACGTAAGAACCCTGTGTTTTTATCCAATTATTTCAGATGACATGATGATAATAAAAGCATCTCTTCTCTCTAAACCTTGTTAGTTTAGCAAAGACTGATAATGTCCCATTGTGTTCTTTCTGTAGAGTTTTAGTCCAAACAAAAGCAAAGAAAGGAGGAAGCAAGAAATAGTCTTCTTTCCATTAGGTTAATATTTTCTGTATGCCAACTTTTACGTCACACTGTCACTAATGAAAGGTATTGAACATCATACTATATTCTGTTCATACATCAACAGTGAATGTGTAACACTTATGTTGACAAAAAGTCAAACACAAGCAAAGGGTCTGACATATCGTGCTGTGCAATTCTGCATGAGATCTATCATCATTACATCATCCCATTAACATTGATCATTATGCAATATTATAAAATGCCTGTCTTCTGTGAAGTCGGCAACAATTCCAGTAATGGTACAGCCAGCCAGCCAGCCAGCCAGCCAGCCAGCCAGCCAGCCAGCTCCTGCTCTGTCTATAATCTCTGCACAATCAAAGCAGACGTGATCTGCTTTATCTTAATCCCTTGTTGTGCGGATGTTTGGGAAAGAACAACATTACAACGGGAGTCAAAACAGGATCAATGATGCCCTCTTACAAACTCTTATGCTGGCTTCTATCAAGACTCTCAAAGCTACAAGATGACAGAGACATGCAAAAAAGACACGTTCAATTTTTTTGCCCTGAGGAATTAAAAAAACAAATCAATGAAAAAAAGCAATTGCTGAAGGAAGAGATGCCATATTTTTGTGCTATACGTGCTGCAACATGAGCTTGTAACTGTCATTCCTTGTTGGAACATGACTGCTCTATATCCTGTTTATTTCTTTTATTTGTCAGCCACAAATCAAGCTAATTAAAATGAACATTGTTGGTAGAACTCTGTGTTTTAAAAACATGTTGGTTGTCAAAGTTGCTGAGCTTCAAAGAACCTAGGTCTTGCATCAATGACACGAAAACCCTAACTTTAACATAACAGAGTCTGCTAGAGATTTAGCCAAAGGCTGAGAGAAGAGGGGTAGGAGCATTAAAAAAATTGTAGAATAAAGATCTCTTCAGTCTATGAAGTAAAAGACATCTTATATCCCTTAATACAGATTCTGAGAGCTCACTAGATATACATGCCTGTAGTTTGGTTTAATGTTTACCCTGCCAATGTCTTTGTTTGAACCACTTTCCTTTAAACCTATCAACCTGCCACAGTTGGAGATAAATAACCGAGCATGTGTTTGCGCAAAGTCAAACTACACTCTGAAAGTCCTCGCGTTGTTGTTGTACCATGAGTCACAACCAACATCTCTGACACAACCCTAAAAAAAACTTTTTGAGACCTGCATCGATTTTGGCCTCTCTGCCCACAGAATGGTCTGACATCACAGCATGAAGAGCCACCACTGCAAACCTGAAGAGGGTGGACAGACAAAAAAGGGAGACAAACAGACAAAAAGGGAGACAAATAGCTCTTTATGCCGCTGTTCAGGAAAGGAGCTCCCCCAGACGAGCCATGCATTGAGGATGCAGAAGGGTCATCAGCACAGTGAGCGTTGTGCTCTTGCCTACATGAGCTGCAGTCAAGGGAGGTAAGAGGTGTGAACAATGGATCTGGCTGAGAATTCCAAACAAAAGATGGTCTGCCGTTTGTTGGAAGCAGACAGGGAAGAGAGAAGTGCTGAGGGGAAGGGGGAGGAGCAATCTGCCATAGGCAAGAGTGCTTCGCTTTTTAAAACATGAATAATCATGAGTTTTTATTTCAACCATTTCCTGCAAACTTGGCCACAATCAAAATACATCCACTCGGTTTTATTTTTGAGCTTGACCAAGTCTGGTTTTATCGTTGCTCTTTTTTCTTAGCTATAAAAGTTCAATAAAGGACAGAAAGAAAAAAAGGGAAGAAAAAATCCACTTGTCTGCTTTTCATCAAGCTAATTATTTTGCTTGTAAACTCTTCCCCTTGCGTGACACTGTCCCCAGCGTGGAGCATCCAGCATCATTTCATACTCCTTTCAGGCCAGCAGCACCGAGAGAGCAGCTCTGGGGAACGCCGTCATGTTTACCGAAACTCCAAGCGTGAGCAAAGGGTTTGAACACACCGAGTATTTATGCGGTGTAATCCTGCATTAAGTCAGCAATCACGCTAATGGTTTGGCTCAGCCAGGTCCTGTTCCGCCCATACAATCAAAGCAGATGTGACCTGTTCTGTACAAATCTCACGTTGTGGGGCTATTTTGACAGAAAGAGACCTGATCAAAGGGAGTCAACCATGATCAACAATGTCTTTTCAGCAGCTCTGATGCTGGCCTTTCTCTGCTCTCTCAATGCTGAGAGACGTGCAGAAAACAGACACCTTCCTTTTTTTTCTCTGGGGTGAGGATACTGTTCAGAAAAAAGCACCTTCTGGGTTTTTCTTCCCTGTGTCTGCTGTCTTCCAGCTTTTAATCTTCATTTTGTTTCAGAGCATGCTGACCCTAGCTTCGCTTTGTAGATTAGAGATTACTGTGTACGCCTCATACCAAAGCTAACTGAAAGTTGAAACTTTTTGCTGCAAAAAAACTTTTCTTTTCAAAACATGCCGGCTCTGAATAGTTGCTTTTTTATGTTTCAAAGGGTTTCATGTTCACATTAAGCTAATGAAAACTATAGCTTGCAACATAAAAACCTGGAATTGTCAGGTCTCTACTTATCAACTAGGAAAGTAATGTTAAAAAAAAACAACTAACTACACAAATTGCTAAAAAGACATAGCTAGGGCTGTATAACACACCACGCCAGGCGTTAGTACAACACAATTCGGTGGATGGGTGAGCTTGAGGTAACGCGCCTACCTAGAAAGCGAAAAGTCCAGGTCGGGAGTGGGCGGTGGTTCGATCCCCGTTTGGGCCCGAAAATTTCCCCCCATGCATTGGACCATGAGTGGTGGTCTGGGTACTAGTCCGGATGAGAGGATAAACCGAGGTGCCGTGTGTTTCACATAAGTATTTAAAGTATTTAGCGCACGTAAAAGAACCCTAGGCGACAAGGGCATTGTCCCTGGCAAAATTATACAGGAAAAAAGCCACTCTGATACGAAAACAAATACAGTTAGTCGCAGACAGGGGAAAAGTAATAATGGGTAGCGCTGTTCTTCTGGTGACGTGCTCTCCCCGGGGAGAGCAGCCTGGATTTCAGGCAAAGGAATCTGCTGTGACTTAAAGCGGTGAACAAAATGAAAATGAAACAGTTTTGCCAAGATACAGATGAGAAACAGATCTGGCGGCGTTGGGGTCATTAGTCTTGAGGATCAGATACGCAAACGCGAGTGTGACTGCGCTCGTGCATGTATATATGAACACAGATGCATATTCATGTTTATGTTCATATTTTGTTTGAGGAAAAGGGAAAGGTGTGCATTACGTTGCATGCACACACACGCGCGCGCACACGCGCACACACACACACATACACACACACATATATACATACACAGAGACAGATACAGACAGACAGAGACAGAGGCAGAGAGAGAGACATAGAGACAGAGAGAGACAGAGACAGAGAGAGATTTAATCACAGACAGAAAAACGGTGTCAAGAAGACAGATAATATAGAGAAAAATATAGTTTTGTTGTTGATGATGATGATGATGATGATGATGATGATGATGAGATGATGATGACGATGACGATGACGACGACGACGATGATGATGACGACGGCGACGACGACGACGACACCATAACGATAATGATGATGATGATATAGATTCTCATACTTCGGGGAACGTGTGTCTTATCATACATACTCAAAAGAGTGAGTTAGCTTGTTCAAAGACGTGTGCCAGAAAAAAAGCTATTGATGGCAGTGTTCACTCATTTTAAAGCGAGAACATCTTCCCCAGCCTCTGGTGTTCCAATTCACTGTAACAGAACATGCAAGGAAATTCTGTAGGAACACCCCAAAGAAGAGCGTTCAATGATATCCATCTGAATGCTTACACTAACTTCAAACAACACTTTCCAAAAGGACAGTCAACATTTGACAGAAAGTTGCAGAGATAAACCTTTTTTTATGTAGTTTATCAAAGATGGCAGATAGGCAAGTTTGTAGAACCCCGTTTTCATAAACCTCTTAAGATTAGGACATTATTCATACAGTTATGCATCTTGCCACCCCCTTTCCTTTTCACGAGGTTTTCTTGTAACAACACTCCGCACCCTTGAAACTACAACACGTGCAGCCAGAGAGGAGGTGTGAAAGTACTGTTTGCGTGGCGGGGAAAGAAAGCCTGTGAGGAAGATCTTCACGGTGCTGGCTGTGAAACCAGACCCTCCCTCTCCTCCAGCCCTGTCTGAGAGACTGTGCCGGACAGACATCGATCCAAGCCTGGTTCCTGCACAGACGGATTTTCACACCGGACTTGGAGCAAGCAAGCAAACGTTGCCGGCATGAAAAGGTGCTGGGCGAGGAGAAAGGGAGACAAATCGCTCTGCCTACTGCTGGAGGAGCTCTCCAGCCCCCTCCCCCCCCTCTCCCTCTCTCTCTCTCTCTAGCTAGGCAAAGATCTCTCTCTCTCTCTCTCTCTCTCTCTCTCTCTCTCTCTCTCTCTCTCTCTCTCTCTCTCTCTCTCTCTCTCTCCGCTTATGAATTAGGCGGCAGGCGATGCTGAACAAGAGTGCCATCAGTGTGAGTGATGTCCAGTTTGTCTAGAGCTCCTTGCTGGTGCAGTCAAGGGACACAAATGGTTACAGCCCTTTTTTTTTGTCTGGGAGACTCGTACAGATAAAAACTTTTTGATGTTTTGTTTGGGTTTTTTTCTCTTTTTTAAAAGAATATTTTAAAGCAGTTATTGTCCTGGTTTAATAAAAACTGAGGTTTACTATGAATAGATAATTATTCAGGTTTATTGATTAAAAAAAGTTCATCTCTGCTTGGCATAGGCTTCACGATTTCATAACTTTGGTTTTCTTACTTCATGGATTGATTTTACCTACAATCTGAGTGTATGATATGATATGTAACACACAGATACAAGAAGACAGGAAGAAAGATGATAAAAACACACACAGGCACAGTTGCATTTTGTTGGTTTGTATACTGATACTTACATCTTATAAACAGCATGTTCCATCCACTTTGAAAAGACTTTCGCTCCTGGCTCAATGGCCTACGTTTGAAAGAGAAGATAATCCTGTCAGAGGCTGATATCAAAGTTTACCCCAAGAAAAACTTGCCAAAAAAAATGTTTTATGAGAGAACAACAAAAGCCATGTTCAATAAGCGTGCTGATGTTCAGAACCTGTGTTGTGCTATATTGGTATTATTTGTTACGTGGTTTGTGTTCTTATATATGGCTTGTAACCCACTTGAATTTCTCTGTTTTAGAGATAATAAAGTATTTTGAATTGAATTGAGTTGAATATTATCAATCAGGGTGAGAGCACTAACGTCAAAGACAACTCTCCACTTTATGGAAAACATTCACACAAAGTAAAGAAGAATCTGTTCCTTGATGTTTAAACATGAGCAGGTTTGATAGCCCCTTTAAATGTATCTTTCTTTGGTGACAACATTGACAAAAATAACAGCACTTTCGTTTTTATTCTAAAAGGTAAAAAAGGTTAAGGTGTCCCATAACATATCTGGTCATAGGGGAGCGAGATGTCAGAGACCTCAGCTTCTTCAGGGGCCAGCATATTGAGGGCAGCACCCATCTCCTCTTCCTCGGTGCTTTACCTTTCCTGACCCTAAAGAAAGTAAATAGCCATTTATAGCTGGGTGAACTGGGGGACTTTACTAAAGCCAAGGAAGCGAGTGCTCTGACCGCTGAACTATCCCGTCCCCTACTTTTTACTCTACAGCATTGAAATCCCCAGACCTTAAACATGCAAGACATGCTGCCAGGTAGAAGAGTAAGAGTAAGCCATCGTGTGCCGGTGGGAACAGATGACATTTACAAAAACTGCATACACACGGGGATTGGATGTTAAAAAGCACAAGAGTGCTTTCCCATTATCCTCGATAGAAAAGAATAAAATAAAAAATAAATAAAAAGAAAGTAAGGACTGTCTCACAGCATCACTGATAAGACAGACATACATCTCTTGAAGAAGGTTTGGGAGTGTGTGCTGTGGATCCAGACCCTGAGTCTCTCACATCATCGGTTTAAAAGATGCCAGACAGACAGCGATCCATGTCTTCTTTAGCACAGAATAATGCTCACACAGGACGTGGCCAAAACAAGTGCTACCAGCAAGAAAGATGGGCATGCCAAGTAAAGAGAGAGAGAGAGGGAGAGAGAGAGAGACGATGACAATGACAATTGATTTTAATGTGTAAGCTTTACAGCCCATTCACATAGGGAAGGAAATCAAATAGAACGATCAAAATCGAACCATAAACAATTCACATCAAATCATCGCGATTGGAAACCATGTCTTGGATATGTTCAATAGTTGTATCATCATTCATCATCATCAAACATCACACCCACAGGAAACAGTACTGAACACAATGTCAATGTGATCACTGAGGGAGAGAGAGAGAGAGAGAGAGGAGAGAGAGAGAGAGAGAGAGAGAGAGAGAGAGAGAGAGAGAGAGAGAGAGAGAGAGAGAGAGAGACTACTCTGGAGGCTGTCCCCTCCTATAGGAGACTCACCCCCCCCCCCCCCCCCCTCTCCAGTTGGACAGAAATGGCATAAACTATCTACTGTTAGCCAACACTCTGTGTCTGTCTGTTCTTCATGCACGTTGCAGTCGGTGGATACATGATGTGGTCAAACACGTTTTAGTTATTAACCTAGACAACCAGACATGTTCTTCATATTTTCAACCGAGTTTAAGGCAAACAAAAGGCATACAGCTGGCAGAGGTTAGTTGGTATTTTTTTCTGGAAATAGATTTGGGGAAGACTAAAGTCGTCATCTAAAATGAGATATCATTATGACAAGACCTTTGAGTGTTGACCACCCTGGCATTCACATACTGCAAAAATGACAGCATTGTACATGTAGTGCAAAGGGGTCTTCACAGGAAAAATTGTAACAGATTGTTTTCCTACAGCAGCTGATTGTATTTTAAAATGTTTTACAGTGTTTTCCTTTCCTCTGCTGATGGCCTTTCCTTTCAACACACACCAGTCTGAACACACCATCTGGAATAACATCCACTTTACATAAACTCATGAGGAATAAAAGTAGACAACACTTAAACTATACACTTTCAACAGAGATTTGTCTATTTTATTTTTTTGTATTCCTTTATATCGAGGATAATAGAATAAACACTCATGTGCTTTTTTTCATCCAGTCCCCGTTTGTACAGAGTTGTGTCAATATTGTCATCTGTTCCCACCGGCCACAATGGCCTACTCTTACTCTTACGAAAAGCGGAACAGGATTTAACGTTGTGCGCAAGATGTTCTGCGTGGTGGCGTTGGCGTGCTGTCTATCACTTAAAAGCATATGACTGGATTAGGAAGTTCATATGCATTTAAAGAGAAGAACAGTGACATCAAACACTGATAAGGAAGATGGACTGAAATGAAATCTGAAAGCAAAAAGTTTGTGAGGGAACAACAAAGCAATTTAGCTCATATTTTTTTCTGTGTGAATGCATCTATATCAACCTAAGCTCTCCACCTAATACAAATAATACAAAGTTATTATGTAACACAAGTTTTAAGAAAGTCTCAATCATGTATACACGTCCAAGCAAGATTCAGGGCTCTTCACAGTATGTTTGAATAAAGCATCTACAATTATTTATACAGCCCACAAGCACTTTCCTTTTCACACGATTTCTTTCCCTCCTTTCACCTTCAATACAGGGGACTGCAATCAGAAAGGAATTCTACAAGCTGTCTGGTTTGCACAACACAACAAAACCTGTGAAAAAAGGTTTTCATGATGCTGGCTGTGAAACCAGATCCAAACGTCTCTCACAGACCTGTCTGGGAGACTGACTGTGGCAGAGGGAAATCGATCCCTGCCATACCGCCCTTCTGCAGGCAACGAGTTTCACACCGGATGTGGAGCAAGCCAACGTTGCCAGTGTGAAAGGGTCAGGCAAGGAAAAGGGAGAGAAACCGCTCTCAGTGCAGCCACTTCATGAAGGAGCTCTCCACTTCTCGGCTGAATTGTCTGCTCCTTGCCGGTGCAGTCAAAGGGTGTCAGTGGTGAATTTAGCGGAGCTAAACACATGACGACTTGAAGATTTTCATATCTTTTTTCAAAGCAAACACAGTGAAGTGGCCAGTCTTCTTAGCAGGCTCTTCGAGAGGTTGTGTTATTCACTGCAGCATATCTTTTTCGTATTCAAATTACACAGTGGTTCCTTTGAAGACTTCGTACAATCTATCTTTTGTTGTGTCTTTTTTCATTTCATCAACTGTGGGATCACCATTGTCAATATTTACATCTTTTAAAATAGCTGGATAAAAAAGCACAAAGTATGTTTCAAACAGTTTTGGAGTTATTGATTATAGCTCTTTGCTTTAGGGAACTTTGTTATATGTTAATTTTTCTCATAAAACTGTCATGTAAAGAACAGTACTGCTGGCATTTATGTGGATTTAAAACATGGAGTTAAGAAAATATGCACACAAAAAAGAATAATGGTGTATCTAATGAGACTAGGGGGTGGGGGTACACAAATTAAAACATTAGTATATCAAGATAATGTAATCGATTAACTATGTTAAAATCTCATCGAAAATCTTTTCATTCTTTACTTTTTTTTCAATTACACCTGTTCAGAAAAACCAACTTTTCAGCAAATCTGTTAAGTAGATGTACTTGAGACTGACAACAATTTTTGTATTATTGGTTTGTACAAACACAAAACTAAGATATTATACTGAATCTCGCTTTCCTTCAAACAACTTAACACAAACCATCTGAAAATCTCCTCCAGATAGTCATGAATCCAGGCACAGAAGAGTTTTCACGCGGATGTCAAGCCAGCTAACCTGCAAGCCTGAAAGGACCAGGCTCGAAAGAAAGGAAGACAACACCGGCAATTCAGCTGCCTTAGGAAGGAGCCACGCTGGACGACAGAAGACAAGCATGCACACAGGAGAAACATCGTAATCAGCAGTCTTCTTTCTGAACCGCTCTATTCCTGCCTGTAGTGAGAGTCCAAGCTGCCCCAAAGAAGGACGCCCCTCACTCAGACTGGCGGTGCCTTTCACAGCGCAGCTCCTGCCCTTCCTTTCTCTGGAGCTGACAAAGCAAACAAAACGCACTCTGTGGAAAATGGCTGCCTCTCTTTGTACGCATTCACAGGAACTCTCATGGCTGAAAAAGCATGATTCCTGTGTTTTGATTTCCCGCTGTTTTTCAAGCCTCAGTCTCAGATTTGACATTTTTTTTTAATCTGTTGACTATTCTAAACAAAATAATGCCAGCTCTTTTTTTCTTTACATTTTTTAAAGTCTGTGAACTATCCTGAATAAAATCTAATACCAGCTCTCTTTTTTTTTCTCCCCCTTTTCTTGCCACACAAGAGCGTCACAAAGAACAAGGACACAGGCTTCGGGGAAATCTGATTGTTGGTAATTTTAGGGCCACTTCATTTTTTTTAAAAACATCCTTTGTTCGTGTGACATTTCCCCCTCTCGTAGACATTCATGCCTGTCTTGTCTTTCAACTGGTTCAGCCATTTCACAGCAATACACCTGAGATACATGACCCTTGCTGAATTTTTAAAAAAACGTAAGCCATGTCTTTTTAGTTCTGTGGACTGGATAGCCTGGTGGTTAGAACAATGCACTCGTAATCTGACGACCCGGGTTCGAATCCCATTCATGGGGATTTTTCAGACTTCACTCACCCCAAAGGTCCTCCAGAGGAAACTATAACCGAGGCCCCTGTGTGCGAACACACAAGAAACATCTTGCACACACGTTAAATCCTGTTCCGCTGTTCGAAAAAGCAGGCCAGTGTGTGCCGGTGGGAACAGATGACAATATTTTCAAAACTATATACACAGGGGACTTGATGTATATTTTTTTAAAAGCTCATGTGTGCTTATTGCATATCCTCGATATAAAAGAATAAAAAGAATGAATAGATCAATAAAAATTTATTGATACTTATTGCATATTTAATATGCAAGAGTGAGCAAAGACTACTGTTGAAGTTACGCAACAATAATTGTGATGATATGTTCAGAGTATTCTTTCCCCTTATAATCAATCATCCAAACTGGCAGGACCAGTTGGTTGCTTAACACACCTCTTAGCCAAAGTGCTCAGGAAACGGCTTGCTCTGAAACCAAATCAGTTGGGGGGAGAAGGAAAGGTTTAACGTCTCATCTGCTGGCTTCAGAGAGTGGAGCCAGGATTAATATTAACTGCGGGGTAAAAGAAAAAGCATACCCTTGAAAGGGCCCTTCAGTGGTGGCTGGAACCTGGGCTTGATCCCAGGCCCTCAAATTGCTAGCGCAACGCTCTAACCACTAAGTCATGCCAGGGCCCACCTTTGTATCTAAAATCCTAGAATAGGCCTATAAAGTTGCTATAGATGAAAAATAAACTTTAATATAAACACAGCATACATTTTAAAAAAATGGTATACAGTCTTTTTCTTCTGGTAGACCCTAGACATTCACGGCATGAACTGTCACACTGGTGTTAAGTGCAACAATCCACTGGGGGATGGATAGCTAGTGGTCAGAACGTTGCGCTCGCAATTTGACGACCCGGGTTCGATTCCCGTTCGAGGGGATTTTTCCCCTGGAGTTAACTTTAATGCTGACTCCACTGTCCCCAAAAGTCCTTCGGAGGAGACTATAAATTGAGGCCCTGTATGCGAACGCACGCAGAATATCTTGCACACACGTCAAACCCTGTCCCACTTTTTCGTAAGAGTAGGCCATTGTGTGCCGGTGGGAACAGATCACAGGATTTACAAAACTGCATACACACGGGGATTAGATGTAAAATGCACACCAGTGTGGATTCCAGTATTCTCGATAGAATAAATAAATAAATAAATAATAAATAAAGACAGAAATAAGACAAAATAAAAGAAAAAGAAAGAAATATAACAGACCTTCATAGGATTTGATCTCATCACATAACAGCCAACACCTCTCACGCAATTCATAGGATTATTGTGTGCATTTTTAATTTATTCTTTTATTTCGACGATAATAGAACAAACACTCATGTGCTTGTTTACATCCAGTCCCCCATGTGCATGCAATTTTGTCAATGTTGTCATCCGTTCCCACCAGCACATACTGGCCTGCTCCTTGGAAGGGTGAAACAGGTTTTAACATGTGTACAAGATGTTCTGCGTGCGTTCGCACACAGGACGTCCGGTTTATAGTCTCATCCGAAGGACTTTTTTTTTTTTTTTTGGGGGGGGGGGTGGTGGAGTCAGCACTGATGTTAACTCTAGGTAAAGGTAAAGGTGTTCCATAACCTAGGTGGTGATAGGGGAGTGAGACATCAGAGACCTCAGCTTCTCTAGGGGCCAGCGTAGTCGGCGGCGGCGCCCATCTCCTCCCCTTTGCTGCTTTACTTTCCCTGACCCTAAAGAGGGCAGGTACCCATTTACAGCTGGGTAAACTGGGGGACTGTACTGAAGCCATGGCGCGCAAACGGTCACCCACCAATTGGCAACCACGCTCGACGCTGCTTAACCTTGGCTGGGGGAAAGCGTGCGCTCTGACCAACTGAGCTATCCCGTCCCCATGTTATCTCTAAGAAGACTAAATCCCCTAGGACAGGCATCTCAGTGGTGGCTCGAACCTGGGTTCAAATCCAGGCCGTCAGATCATGGGCGCGACACGCAACGCTCTAACCACCTGGCAACCTCGCTCCCCCCCCCCCCCTCCCACCACTCCACCCACCCTCCTTCCCCTCGATGAGCATCTGTATCTAGGACAAGCATCAATCTGATTCCGTCTCTAGCAAGGGGGACAAATCGTCCATCACTTGTCAAGCAAGCACACGTTAAGTGTGAGAGGGACAGGGGGGAAAAAAGGGAGACAACCCTTTTCTTATTGCAACTGTCCTAGTAAAGGGCGGGGCCCTCCACACAGAAGTGTTGGTTACTGGAGAAGAACAGGGCTGTAGCCATTAGGAGTGTTAGTGTACTTCTTCCTCCCTCTGTCTGTCTGTCTTCATCATGGCTTGTGTAGACCAACCCCAAGAAGAAAAAATGAATTCATTTGTCTGGATCTTTGAGAAGGAATTTATTTATTTATTTATTTATTTATTTATATTTATTTATTCATTAATTCACTTATTTGTTTGTTCTTTTATATCGAGGGTTTTTTTTTATTTATTCATTTATTTATTTATTCTTCATATTGAGGATAATGGAATAAACACACATATGTTTTTTAATCTAGTTCTCGAGTGTATGCAGTTTTGTAAATTTTGTCATCTGCTCCCACCAGCACACAATGGCCTACTCTTACGAAAGCGGAACAGCATTTAACGTGTAACTCTTGATAGGGGCCCGGATGGCCTGGTGGTTACAACGTTGCCCATTGCACTCGCCGTCTGTTCACCCAGGTTCAAATCCCGATTCGAAGGCATTTTTCCCTCTGGAGTTAACGTTAGTGCCGACTCCACTCCTCCCTAAAGACCTTTGGACGAGACTATAGACCGAGGCTCCGTGTGTGAACGCATGCAGAACATCTTGCGCACACGTTAGAACCCGTCCTATTTTCGGAAGAGTAGGCCATAGCCTGTCGGTGGGAACGGATGTCAAAATTGACAAAATCGTATGTACACGTGGACTGGATAAAAAAAAAAAAAAAACCAAAGGTGCATTCTCCATTATCATCGAAATGATTTTAAGATGAAAATAAAAAAATTTAAATAGAATAAACAAAATAAATTTATTCAATAGCATGCAGATGCAAGTTTGAGGACAATGGTCTGTGAGTAAGCAGTAAGAAACTCTTTAGCAGTGACAGACTATGCTGCTGTGACTTTGACTGTGGACGTTAATTTTGACCAGAGGTGTTCTAGATCATCTCTCTTTTCTGGTGTGTTGTGTGTGTGTGTGTGTGGTGTTGTGTGTGTGTATTATTGTGGTATGTGTGTGTGTGCTGTGTGTGTATGTGATGTGTGTGAGGTTAAGAGAGGAGGATATATATATATAGAGAGAGAGAGAGGTGTTTAGACAAGGTGATGGGAAACAAGTTTTTTATTGTTGTCTTCATAAAGTTATAGAATTCATGTTTACATCTCTCTCTCTCCTCCTCTCTCTCTCTCTCCTCTCCTCTCTCTCTCTCTCTCTCTCTCTCTCCTCTCTCTCTCTCTCTCATCTAATTCATCATAAATATTGTTGTGCTCTTCCTCAAATTGCACTTTTTTATTTGGCATGAGCACTGCCCATAATTGGCGAAACTTTCTGACAGTTCAAACCCACAAGCAAAAAGTTGACACACACGGACAAACCCATACAGTACACCCGAAGTCAGAATACGGCTACCTTCATGGTGTGGATAAAAAAAAACGGTTGCATACACAAAGTCTCACCGAAGGGGCACTCTCGAGCTCTAGCTGAGGAATATGGGGAGGGGGGAGGGGGGGGACAAAACTAATGCCGTAATCCTCCATGAAGTCAGCAATTATGATAAAATCACACAGCACACAGGCCCTGGCTAAACTACGCTTTCAAAGCAGACATGCCCCCCCTCCCATCCACTCTCCCCCCTCCCCGCCCCCCCCCCCCCCCCTCCTTCAACGTTTTCATCCCTCCCTCCTCCTTCTAGCCACACACTGAGGGACTTTGGCAGCAGAAAACAAACATTATCAAAGGGATACAGAACGAGGTCATCACCACCCCCCCCCCCCTCCCCTCCCTCTCCTCTCCTCTCCAACCCCCCCCCCCCCCCCATCCCCCCCCCCCCCCTAATCCTGACTCTTCCTCCTCAGGCTCTGCGCGTTATTGAACGGCCGAAACGTGCAGAAACAGACAGTCGCCTTGCTTTCTTCGCTGATAATCAAAGAGGCATTGAGAGTACCCCATGTGTCCTTCTGAATGTCGCAGCAACAAAGTGTCTATTCATCATGCGCCTTTTTCCTCTTCTCCCCTTTTCTGTTTTTCCATACACACTGGCCGCTGAATGCGCGCTTTGTTACAGCCGGCATAGGGACACATTAAGCTAATGAAAAGTAGAAGATAAAGCACTGTGGACCTTTGGAAAAAAACTGTATTCGTTTCTGGAGAATAAAGCGGAGAAGAGTGAAGGGAGAGGTAGAGGTAGAGGGAGGGGGGGGGGGGACCTGTGTCATAGAAAGAAGGAAGGGAACAGACAAGGCAGATTATGAAATCGGAGTTGAGATTTTTACGTTGCTATCGTTTGTTTCGTTTTTTCCGCCAATTAGGGTAGCCGTATTGTGACTTCGGGATGACTTTTTTTTCGATAATTCTGCACCATGATGAATGTATGCAGAACATCTTGCACACACAGTTAAATCCTGTTCTGCTTTTCGTAAGAGTAGCCATTGTGTGCCGGTGGGAACAGATGACAAATTACAAAACTGCATACGACGGGGACTCGATGTAACAAAACCACGTGAGTGCTTATTCCATTATCCTCGATATAAAAGAACAAATAATAATAAATAAATAATAAAATAAAGTGGTGGTACGCCTACACAACTCAAAGCAACAGCAAAGGCAGGCATGAGAGAAAGACAAACGCCAGCAGAAATCAAACTTGGAATGGCAAGTCACCCTGGGTCTGTTCTGCCCATTCAATCACGAGCAGGGGACGGAATGGCCTGTGGTTACAGCATAGGCTCGGGAGCTGACGGCCGGGATGGACCCCAGGTTTGAGCTACCACCAAGACGCCTGTTCAAGGGGGGGATGGATTTTCCCCTGGAGTTAACACCAGTGCTGACCCCTTCCTCCGAGCCCCTCGAAAGACCTTCAAATGAGGCCATAAACTGAGGCCCCCCTCCCCCTCCCCCACGTGCCAACGCACACAGAATATCTTATACACACATATTAAAACCCACCAGCCTTTCAAAAGAATAGGCCATACATGTCGTTGGAAACGGATGATAAATGTCAAAAACCTATACACATAGTACCGTGTTTAGACGTCATATTCGAAGTCAGAATGCGGCTACCTAAATAAAACATGATCTAGGCAAAAACAACAGTCGCACAGACAAAATCTCACCATTTGATGAACTTCGGAGCTCTAGCCCAGGAAGAAAAATAAATCTGAGCAGATGTGGAGAGATGACCTTCTTGGTTTAACCTCTCCTCTGAATCCCAGAAAGACTGACTGCTCTCAGAGAAAACAGACTTTTCAACGGGAGTGAAAGAGTACGCTCAGTGCTGCCTGTATGAAATCCCTACTCCAGGCTTTCTCTACAGTTACAACCCTCCAATGTCACTGAATTGCCAACATAAACATGTGCAGCTTCCGACAACCTGCTTTTCTGCATTTCTACCATCTGTGAAAGGAAACCTCGTCTTTTGCTGTCCCTGGAACAAGAAGAGATTTTAGCGATAATTTTTTTTTAGTTCATTTGATTTGGTCATCTGATCGATGTGAAATTATGTGTGTATGGAAAAATGAACAACAGAGGGTGGTTAAAAAAAACTGAGCTTACGAAAGACTCGGGTGTGTGTGTGTGTGTGTGTGTGTGTGTGTGTGTGTGTGTGTGTGGTGTGTGTGGTGTGTGTGTGTGTCCGTGCTGCGTGTGTGCGTGCGTGCGTGCGTGTGTGCGTGGTGTGTTGTGTGTGTGTTGTGTGTCTCTCTCTTTGTGTCTGAAAGAGACGAGAGGGACAGAAAGAAAACACAGCTACAGACATGGGATGTGGAAGACATCATACAAGCGTTGTCATGTTTTAAGAAGCAAACAACAGCATTCCTAAATTAAGCAGAATTACAGAAAATGAGGCAGCACACAAAAGTCAGGAATGTTTCATCAGAGAAAAAGACAGGGTCTGCTAGTATCAGTATGGATCCCCGAAGACGAATGCGGCTTCCTTAATGGTGGGTAAAAACGGTCGCATATGCAATGCCTCACCATCTGACCCTAACGAAAGCTCATCCAGGAGCCGAAACTCGACTCAGGTCAGGCTAAAGTTGTGGTTCTTGCTCAGATGCGGTGAGCCCATGGGTTTATTTGGATTCGCAGCTATATAGCTCCATTTTATTATTATTTTTATTTAAAATGTCTTAAACACTGTCATGGTCAGGGATATTTTCTAAAGTGAATCTATATGTTTTTTTAAATTGAATCTTTGATCAATTGTTTTCAACGTGATTACGAGTTGTAAGTGGTTACCTCCACAACTATTTCTCACAATTTCACCATTGGTGAACTTGGGCTCTGCGAGAAGGAAAAAACGTATTGTCAAATCAAACCAATGACCTCTTGTACTGCTTCCTTTCCACCTTTGACAGTGTGTGCACCAGAAGAGAAAGAAGTCGAAAGGCAGTTGACCACACCGACAACAGAGATGTCCAAATCTTTGCCAAACCTGTACGCCATTTCTGAAACGAAACAGGCATGACTATTCATGTGCCATCATTGGAACAAACGTCTGCTGTGGAGGAGCTGGCTCCAGGGAATATCCACCCTTACTCCTCCACTGTGGAGGTTTGTTGGCTTTGTCAATTCCCTGAAAATAGCGAGAGCTTCCGCCTCAAAAGGTCCAGCCACTGGAATGCTTTTCCCTCTTTCAATCTATTGATAGCGCTACAAAGGAGGGACAAACAGGGAATGAACAGGCCTGAAGAGGATGCTCTTTCATTGTCAGCCTCCACGTTGTCGGTGCGGAGCTGCTTGCTAAGACACGGGCATGGAGAGATGTTTGCCTGTCTGCCTGCCTGCCTGCCTGCCGCCTGTCTGCCTGCCTGCCTGGTCTTCTTCTGTCCTTTCAGGCTTTCCGTTTCAATGGCTGCTTTGGAGATCTGGCTTCAACATTGTTTGTGCAGAAAAGAGGAACCAGTCAATATGTCTGGCAGAGTTGGGGTTTTTTTTTGTTTGTTTGTTTGTTTATTCCAGAGAGTTGTATGAGAGCTGTTACTAGCAATACCAGATCCAACACCGTATAGAAACCTTCTTAAGAGCTTCTCTGTGTGTTTGTTTCAGGTTTTTGTTGTTTTACTTTGTGCATGTAATCAGTTAATCTCGAAATGTGACTCTAGTCCTTGATGTTAATAAAAAAAATTATTTCAAATAAATAGTGTCATCAAACAGTTTTTTTGTGTTGGATACACGACGATAATGCGCTCTAAAAAAGTTTTGGTAAAATTGTGAAAATATTCTAAAAGCTGCATTTATATATACACACTCTAAAATATTGGGTTTCGAAGTTTGCTTGGTTTTTTTTTAACAGGTTTTATTCTAGTGGCTGAGTTTTGCTTCACTCAAGCAATTAGAATAATGATATTGAAAACGAAAATGCTCCGTGTCATATCTTTGAAAGCTCCTTACTTTTCCGTTACACACATCAACATTCGGGATCAGAAATTGTTTTTCCATGAATGCAAACTAAAGCTCTGTTCCTGCATGGCCTTGTCTCATAGTGACAGCTTTGATTTTGGATACACTTCCTAGTATTAGGACAGTTTTTTTAATGAAATTTTCTAAAACAAGATGAGGTTGGGGATGGGAGGGATGTGATACCAGATGGCCCAGTGGTTAAAGCATTACAGTTCTGGTGGTATCGGAGGATGGGTGTTTGAGTCTACACAGGAAAATCAAGGTAAGTGGAATGTTCTCTCCACATGAAATGTATGGTATTAGCTCCATTCCTGTCTGTGGAAGTACTCCAAACAAGACTATGGTCAAAGATTATTTTATTTGTTTATCAATGTCTTTTATTTCGAGGATAATGGAATCAGCAGTCATGTGCTTTTTTACATCCAGTGTCCATGTACATACACTTTTGTCAATTTTGTCATCTGTTCCCACCAGCACACAATGAACTACTCTTCCGAAAAGCGGAACGGGGTTTTAATGTGTAAGCCAGATGTTCTGCGTGTGTTCGCACATAGGACTTCGGTTTATAGTGTTATCCGAAGGACTTTTGGGGGGAGTGGAGTCGGCGCTGAAGTTAACACCAGAGAAAAATCCTCTTGACCGAGTTTCGAACCCGGGTCGGCAGATCACGAGCGCATCACCCTAACCACCAGGCCATCCCATCACCATTCCAACGCAGGCAGAGAATCGTGTCCACTTGTGAAAAACCCGCCCTCTTTGATAGCAGCCATGGCGGGGTGACTCAGAAAGTTTTAACCAATCCAAGAAATATTGCCTAGATAAACTTGTCCCCCAAATATTACCTAGATAGACTAGCCCCAAAAGTATTGCCTAGATGGATGTCCCAAACAGTATTGACTAGATAAACTAGCCCCAAAATATTGCCTAGAAGAAATAGCCTAAAAAAGTATTGCCTAGATGAACTTGTTCAAAGCAAACTGACAACAAGTTTTGATAATAATGGTATGTTATCAATACCTCAGGAAGCCTAGAAACCAAAAATTAAAAATCAGAATCCAGTGTCTCCAACAAAAAGAGACGAAAAGCAACAGAGTCTGCAGTGTCCATTCGGCAGAAGACAACCAAGAATTTGAACCATGTTGTTTGATCAGGTAGGTTAAGGTAAAGGTGTCCCATAACCAGCGTGGTTGTAGGGGAGCGAGGTGTCAGAAACCTCAGCTTCTCTAGGGGCCAGCATGTTTAGGGAGGCGCCCGTCTCCCCTCCCTCGCTGCTTTTCCTTCCCTGACACTAAAGAGGGCAGGTACCTATTTACAGCTGGATGAACTGAGGGAACTGTACTGTAGCCAAGGCGCGCAAACGGTCACCCATCCAACTGGCAACCACGCTCGACGCTGCTTAACTTGACTGGGGAAAGCGAGCGCTCTGACCACTGAGCTATCCCGTCCCCATTGAATCATTTGGTCAGGACAACAACAACAAAGAAGACAGGGCAAGTGTCTGTTGTGTGCAGTGTCTGCCTCTCATCCAGTGGCATGAGGAGTCTAGATGAAAGCCAGTATCAGAGATGGTGAGAGGGCATTGTGAACCATAATCGTAACTCTCTTTCATCATATTTCTTTCTTTAAAACAGTCCCCCACTGTCTTTGTGTGTGTGGACAGAATCAGAAGCTGGATGGCAAGACCATTATTGTGATTGCTGTCTTCATGCTGGATTACAACCATCTTTTGACTGTGAATCCAAACCATTTTGCTCGTGCTAGAAGTTTTGGTAAACATGGTGGCATTCACAAGAGCTGCATGCTCTTTCGATGTTGCTGGTTAGAAAATAATAGGAAATGATGTTCAATACTCTTCACTGGGGATAATGTCAGGCAGAGGAAAGGAGGGGGGGGGGGTTCAAGTAAAGTCATTAATTTAATGGAAAGCAGAGAAGAAGAAGAACACTTCCTCACTCTTCTTTCTTTTCTTCCAAACTCTATGCCAAAGAAGAGAGCGAAGATGATACCAGACTTATTTTCAAAAACTGACAAAACACAGAATATGCCTTTCTTCCAAGCCTTCAACACATGATTGAAATGAAAACGTTTGTATTTGTATTTTGCATTTTGTACCACTTTATGTCACAGCAGATTTCTCTGCGTGAAATTCGGCCTGCTCTCCCCGGGGAGAGAGAACGCGTCGCCACAAATTCAGCGCCTACCCATTTTTTAAATTTTTTCCTGTCTGCAACTGTATTTATTTCCCTATCAGAGTGGCTTTTTTCTACAGAATTTTGCCAGGGTCAACCCCCTTGTTGCCGTGGGTTCTTTTACATGAGCTAAATAGTGATGTGTAACACGCGGGACCTCGGTTTATCGTGTCATCCGAAAGACTATATATCATAAATATATATTCCATAAACATATCCCCGGTCATGTTACTGTCGTTGAAGCACTTTTGCCAGGGACTAGTTACCAAGGAGATGGGGGACCGTTTGCACGCATCATCAGCACTAAATGGGTACCTGCCTTCTTTAGGGTCAAGGAAGATAAAGCAGCGAGGGAGAGGAGATGGGCGCCCCCTCCCTCGATATGGAGGCCCCTGGATATGCTGAGGTCTCTAACACCTCGTTTCCCTACGACTTCATAGGTTATTGGGACACCTTTACCTTCACTTTTACTTTTTAGTTAAGAAAGTAGCCATTATCCTCCTTTATGATGTACATATATATATATATATATATATATATATATATATATATATATATATATATATATATATATATATAATATATATATATATATATATATATATACACAAAGCGAAAGTGAAACAAACAGCATGATGTATTAGTTCACTCTGGCCAATCTACACAAAAAACTACGTATTGGTTCACTCTGGCTTGAACTCCTACTTGACAAATCTTCTTGTCTTTCTACATCAGTTCAAAACAGTTTATGAATAAAAATGTGCATAAAAATCTTTTAAAATCATGATATTGATTAGTTTGACGATGTGCTTAGGCTTATTGAAGTATAAAACATATCTTCAGCTGCATGTTTTCAGACTATGGAATTTTTGCAGAAAATTTAATTTTGATAATCTTGATGTGGGCCTTACAGTTTGAAACGCAACAAAAAAAATTAAAACAGCACTTTCTGGGAAAAAAGATGAAAGCTAACAGAAGCATTGAGTTCTTTCTATTTTCTTTGGCTCAGAAAAACAAAAACATGTTTCTTTTTTAAACATTTCTATTACCCAGTGCCAATGAGAAAATGGAATAGAAAAAAAAGACCAACATCAGAAATTGTGAGGTCCTATCCCTTTGGTCAAATTTTTCTCTCTGTCAAAACAGTCCCAGGCTTTCCACAGGCCGTTTGTGCTTTGACTGGCCATGAACAGGGGGTCTGGCTGTCTGTGCTATCACTGTGACTGCAGGATGATATAGCGGGAAATGTCTGTGCATTCAAAACTTTGGCCTGTGCTTTGAGGATCAGTAAACAGTCAGACTCTTGATTAAGGAGAGATGTTTCTTCCATGTTAATGTTTGGAAAGGAATATGCAAGGATGCTCACTATGTAATGATGCTCACCGTGCAATGATGCTCACTATGCAATGATGCTCACTGTGCAATGACAATGATGCTCACTATGCAGTGATGCTCATGGCGCAATGATGATCACTATTTATTGATGCTTACTATATAATGATGCTCACTATGCAATGATGCTCACTATGCAGTGATGCTCACTATATAATGATGCTCACTATGCAATGGTGCTCACTATTTAATGATGCTCACTATGTGATGATAGTCACTATTTAATAATGCTCAATATGCAATGATGCTCACTGCCGTACTCTAGGAATGATGTCACGTGGACTTAACAAGCAAATAATTAGCTAAATGGAAAGCAGAGAAGAGGAAGGTTTGCTCATTTTGCCGTCCTTTTTTCAGAAGCTCTATACAAAGAGGAATAGAGATGATATCAGACTTGGCCGCACTGACGAAACATGGAGAAAGGGAGATGCTCTGATTGTTGAGACATGACTGACATGACAACACCTGACTATTCATGTCCCTTGAAGTGGAAGCAGACATCCCAATGGCGCCATGTTGGGTTAGCGCCCTTTGCTGTCTTAGCCACGTTGTTTGTCTTGCACCTTTCTGGCAAATTTCATGAACTCTTCTGTTCAAGATCTAGCTGGTCACAGCGTTTATATCTCTTCTGTTTAAAGACCGCATCAAGAAAGGGCAAATTCACAGAAAATGTTCCCAAAGATATTTCTTTTATCATCGATATCAAACCCTTTCTGAAAACGTTTTTTTTACAGATCAACGACACGAACAGTCTCCTTACTCCCTTTTGGCTTGTTCAGAAGTACCAGGTATGCAGTAGTTACCCCCTCACACTTCAGCGTGACATCTTTCTCACTCTTGGTAGAGGCCGGCCAGAGCCGAAAAATCCTTATGACTCTGATGGGAGTCGAACCCGCGACCTTTCAGTCCGGAATCCAAGGCGCTAACCACCACTCCATGGCGGCTGGTTTCATCATGAAATCTTTCTCTGCAGAAGAAAAGCAGAAATCCATACAACTCCTGTCTGAAGAGTTTTTCAGTGACGTTAGGTGTTGGCTGCCATACCAAATCCTGCGGCATGAACATGCCCAGACCTTATTTTCTTTCCACTTTGTGCGAAATACTGCTTCATAAACCCATCACCTCAGCTGTGACTCTCAGGTAGCCACCATGTATGGAGTTAAAGAAAAGGGGCCTAAAACTGCTTGTAGCACATAACTGCACTTGCTTTCAGCTATCTCTCACAATCAGTACGTAATGGTCTGTGCAGATTTGCTTTCACTTTAAGGGCTTTCTTTGACTCTTGTGCATTTAAAATGGTATAAAATGGGACAAAAGCCTTTCCTTTATATTATCTATTTTTATTTATTCATTTATTCTTTTATATAGAGGATAATGGAATAAGCACTCATGCTTTTTTACATCCAGTCCCCGTGTGTATACAGTGTTGTAAATCTTATCATCTGTTCCCACCGGCACACGATGGCCTACTCTTACGAAAAGCGGAACAGGATTCAACGTGTGTGCAAGGTGTTCTGTGTGCGTTCGTACACGGGGCCTCGGTTTATAGTCTCATCCGAAGGATGTGTTGGGATGAGTTTTAGAAAACGCAATGTCATTCACTAGAGCTGCTCCTTTAAGGCAGCTTGTTTCAAAGAAAATGAAACGATATTCCATGTCCGTCATTGGAGACTGTCACTGCTGAGAAAGGGTTTACATGCAAAGTATTCAACTATATGAATGAAGAGAGGACAAGCGGAGCTCTGTTTCCTTCTTTCTCCGCTGTTCTGAAGCTCTGTGCAACAGAAGTGAAGGGAGATAACGTGGAGGTGGCCACGATCACACAGCCCAAGGTGGGAAGATGCTCCATTCCTGCTGCCAGATCTCCCCAGGAGGAGAGGTTTGCTGATTCCTGCCAGATCTCCCAGAGAGATGCTTTGATTCCTGCCAGATCTCCCAGAGAGATGCTTTGATTCCTGCCAGATCTCCCAGAGAGATGCTTTGATTCCTGCCAGATCTCCCAGAGAGATGCTTTGATTCCTGCCAGATCTCCCAGAGAGATGCTTTGATTCCTGCCAGATCTCCCAGAGAGATGCTTTGATTCCTGCCAGATCTCCCAGAGAGATGCTTTGATTCCTGCCAGATCTCCCAGAGAGATGCTTTGATTCCTGCCAGATCTCCCAGAGAGATGCTTTGATTCCTGCCAGATCTCCCAGAGAGATGCTTTGATTCCTGCCAGATCTCCCAGAGAGATGCTTTGATTCCTGCCAGATCTCCCAGAGAGATGCTTTGATTCCTGCCAGATCTCCCAGAGAGATGCTTTGATTCCTGTCAGATCTCCCAGAGAGATGCTTTGATTCCTGCCAGATCTCCCAGAGAGATGCTTTGATTCCTGCCAGATCTCCCAGAGAGATGCTTTGATTCTTGCCAGATCTCCCAGAGAGATGCTTTGATTCCTGCCAGATCTCCCAGAGAGATGCTTTGATTCCTGCCAGATCTCCCCAGGAGGAGATGTTTGCTTTATTCCTGTCAGATCTCCCAGAGAGGACTGGACGAAAACACACATGCCCCTTCGTGTTTCTTCTTGCCAGATCCCCCTGGAAGGAGTAAAAAGAAAATAAAACCCAACAAAAAACCCTCATGCCCATTTTTCATTCCTCCTGGCTGAAGCACTCTTGCCAAAAGTCGATAGGCAGATGGCCATTGCCCCTTCTTCTGCACTCTCTTTTCCTGATCATCTTCAAATAAATATCGCACAAAAGCTTTGTTTGCAAGTCCATGTGTCTCATTCATCCATTGACTCCAGCAAAGATAGACCCCCCCGGAAAATCAAACAATAATCTTGATGGTGACACATCTCCTTCATCAATACCCCATTCTTTTTTTAGAGTTATTTGACAAAACAGCGGCATTAAGGGCTATTTGTCTCCCTTTTCTCCATCTGTCCCTTTCAGGTCTGCTGTGTTCGCATCTGCAAACTGCTGTGTGACATCCCTTTGTGCAGAGGAAAGGGGGGGGGGGGGGGGGGGGGGCTCAATCAATACATGTCTGGTCAGGGTTTTTTCAGTCAGTTATGTCACAGTGTTGTACATGTCTCATGGAGCTTCATAAGCCATCAGTCTGAGTCAACCCCATCTCACAGTACGAAGACTTACAGAACTTACTTTTCACTCTGAGCAAACACACACTTTGTCATTCATCTCCAAACCTACCCATGTCGATGAAGTTGTAAGAAAATGACTCCAGAAAACCTTGTACTAAACTGCAAAACCTCTCAGAATTCTAAAAAAAAAATGCTAACCTGTACAATTCTCCACTTTTGTGTATGGAATAGTCCGTGCTCAAACTTTCTTAATATCTCTGCTTGCTCCGGGCTGATAAGTTTTTGTTTGACTCCTGCGCACTTGGAAGAAAAAGCATTGAAGACAGTACTGTTCTGTTCCTATCTCTAACCCCTCTCTCTTTCTGTAAGCCCCTGAGACAGAAGCAGTTGTCTTCCACTTGCTGTAAAAGCCTACTGCATGAACACGTTCGCTTTGTCCTGTAATGTTTCATGACCTGTCAGGGAAAAACAGAGTGCCTACCACACATGGATGTAACATACCCTATTCAAAGAAGTTGTTTCGGCAAAGAGTGTTCTCTCTCTCTCTCTCTCTCTCTCTCTCTCTCCTCTCTCTCTCTCTCTCTCTCTCTCTCTCTCTCTCTCTCTCTCTCTCTCTCTCTCTCTCTCTCAGCTTGTGCGTGTGTGAGTGTGTGTGTGTGTGTGTGCGCGCGTGCGCGCGCGTGTGTTTGTGTGTGTTGTTGTTGTTGCTGTTGTTGTTGTTGTCTTCAATTTTATGTCTGTTCACTTCTAGTAAATTTAGACAAACGTGTGTGTGTTTTGTGGTGTTTATGTGTGTGTTGTTTATTTATTTATTTATTATTTCATTCTTTTATATCGAGGATAATGGAATAAACACACATGTGCTTTTATTACATCCAGTCCGCATGTGTATGCAGTGTTGTAAATCTTGTCATCTTTTCCCACAGTGTGTGTGTGTGTGTGTGTGTGTGTGTGTGTGTGTGTGTGTGTGTGTGTTGTGTGGTATTGTGTGTGTTGTTGTTGTTGTTCATTTTTGATGTTGTGATTTTTTTTGGTAAATACTAGATACTCTGCTACTAGAAAGATTCATGTTACTAGTGTATCAGTGTTACACATTGAACTTCACGCACAGAGTAGAACCAAAGGGGGCAGAAAACAACCAGCTACTTTTTGTTTTGGGAATAGATAAAGCTTCCCGGCTGTCAGAAAAGAACAACACGACTATAGCTGCACTAGTCTGCTCTTTCACAGGCAAAAAC
>CM060335.1:50966224-50973724 GCA_030674155.1 Stramonita haemastoma
ATTAGAGAAAAAGAAAGAAAAAAGAACAAAACAGAAAAGAAAGAAATAAAACCAGAAAAAAGCAAATAACAAGAAAAAACAACACACAAAGAAACGACCAAAACAGAACCTAAAAAACTGTCACATATAAACAAGGCAGATGGCAATTAAGAAGCAAACAAAAATGACCAGAAGAAAGACCGTCACAAATAAAATAATGGAGAGAGAGAGAGAGAGAGAGAGAGAGAGAGAGAGAGAGAGAGAGAGAGAGAGAGAGAAGAAGAGAGAGAGAAGAGAAGACAGACAGACAGACAGACAGACAGACACGACAGACAGACAGACAGACAGACAGACAGACACAGACAGACAGACAGACAGACAGACAGACAGACAGACACACAGAAAGAGAGAGAGAGAGAGAGAGGAGAGAGAGAGAGAGAGAGAGAGAGAGAGAGAGAGAGAGAGAGAGAGAGAGAGAGAGAGAGAGAATAAAATGGAAAAATGTATGATGAAGAGAAAGAGAGAGAGAGTCACAGAGAGAGACAGCGACAGAGACAGAGACAAAGAGACATAGAGACACAAAGAGAGAGAGGAAATGGGGGAAAAAACTGTATGATGAAAAAAAAAAGTATGTATAAGGGCGCATGATTATTTCTAATTGAAGAAGTGGCTGAAAACAACGGTGTCTTCAGGGGCGGGAGAGTCTTCAGTGTGAACACAATTGCTGTTGTCCCCTCTGGCTACCTCACACACTGTCACTTACCTTGTGCAGAAAGTGCCTGCCTTCTCCAACATGAATGGAGAGTTCGCTTTTCTTTCTGTTCTTTTCTTTTTCATTTCTACTTCCTGCTTATTTTTTTTTATCTTTTTCTTGTTCTGTCTTCTGTTTGTCTTCTTCTTCTTCTTCTTCTTCTTCTTCTTCTTCTTCTTCTTCTTCTTCTTCTTCTTCTTCTTCTTCTTCTTCTTGGGGTTGTCGTTCTTTTTCTTTGCTTTCTTCTTCCTCTTCTCTTTCCTTCTTCTTCTTCTTCTTCCTTGCAATCTTCTTTTTCTTTGCATTCTTTTATTTGCATTCTTCTTCTTTGCATTCTTCTTCTTCTTTGTCTCATTATTATTATTATTATCATCACCATCATTATCATCACCATCATTATCATCACCATCATCATCACCATCATCATCATCATCATTATCTTCATCGCCTTTCTTGTTAATGTTGTTTTATTTTGAAAAGGCTAAAAAGGTAATACCTCTACGCGTCATTTTATGCGTCAACGAATCTCAGCAGGTGCTTGCTCACAGCAGCGAGTTAGAAGGAGTAGGTAAGGCAAAGGTAAAGGTGTCCCATAACCTTGGCGGTCGTAGGGGAGCGATGCGTCAGAGACCTCAGCTTCTCTAGGGACCAGCATGTTGAGGGCGGCGACCCATCTCCTCTCCCTCGTGCTTTACCTTCCCTGACCCTAAAGAGGGCAGGTACCCATTTGACAGCTGGGTGAACTGGGAGGAACTGTACTGTAAGCCAAGGCGCGCAAACGGTCACCCATCCAACTCGCAACCACACTCGACGCTGCTTAACTTGACTGGGGAAGGCAAGCGCTCTGACCACTGAGCTATCCGTCCCCTACGCGTCATTTTATGCGTCAATGAATCTCAGTGGGTGCTTGCACACAGCAGAAAGTTAGAAGGGAGTGGGGTTTTTCTTCGTTGTCGTTGATAAATTGGTACATATGTTTCATGTTTGTAAGAGGCTTCACTGCATTTAGGATAACCCATGTATGCTACGCTGTAATATCTGCTATTCCCCAAGAAAACGAGAAAGTGAATACGACAAGGGCTAAAGAGTCTCTGTAATCACTTGAACATATCTTAATGATTGACTAACGCAAATAACGATATTTGTACTGTTGTTTTTATAAACTTCAACATTCCAGAATTTAGTCAATTTTTTCAAGCAATAGTGATTCTATTCAATAACATACAAAACCATACCATACTGTAAAGTACTATTTATTATACAACACCATGCTGCTCCTTATAATACAATGCCATACCATAGCATACAATACCATAATTATAATACCAAGCCATACTATATGACACCACATCATACTAAATACTGCCATGCCATATCATGCCATACAAAGCCATACAATACCATATAATACCATGACATATTAATAACCATATCAATAATCTATCATACAGTCACACATGTATAAATCTAATATAATAACTATATTACTTCTCTCTTCTTCTTCTCTTCACTTTCTTCTTTTTTCTTCTTTCTTCTTCCTTCTTTTTCTCTCTGCAGTCTGTTAACGTAGGCGCCATCGAAGACTCGAAACACTCTCTCCATTTCTCGTCTCGACTTTCTCAGGTGTCACTATCATATTATGCCGATTTATAATCCATACATACTATACAATACCATACTATATCTATACCTTATAAAACCATATCTTGCCATACCCTGCAGTACCATATCATAATATACCATATAACATCAGACATACTATACACTGCCATATATATATTATAACACCATGCCTTACCATACTCTACAGTGCATAATTATCACAATACACATGAATGACATACAATCGGGATGCTTGTAATCTTTTTTTAGCCAGTCATCTTGAAGAATATTTTTTATCGCTACACTACACTACACACACTTTACTACATAAACTACACTACACCACACTATACTGCACTACTCTACACCACACCACACACATCACACCACACACACCACACCACACTACCCTACACCACACTACACTACACCACATTACACCACACCACATTTTACTACACTATACACACTACGCCACACACCACACCGCACTTCACCACACCTAACCACACTACACTACACTACACTACACTACACTACACTACACTACACTACACTACACTACACTCACTACACGATAACGATCTACATATCGCATTACACTTAAAAACAATCTATGCATAATCATACACACACACACACACACACACACACACACACACCACACAACATACACACACCACCCCACACACACACACACACACACACACACACACACACACACAAACAACACACACACACACAACAACACACACACACACCACACACACACACCACACACACACACACACACACAACACACTGACAGCACAACACACACAAGCACAATACAACACAAATTCATTCATTTTCTGATCGCTATCGATTACATCCACAAGCAACAAAACCCTTTCTATCCCCCATTTTCTCTACGCCAGTATGCAGAGGTAAACCTGGACTCTTAATTAAAACAAGAACACACTTCAAAGTTTCCCCACTTGTTCTGTATGCTGATGTACAATGCACTATCCAGATAAGCCAAAGTAGCCAGGGTATAATGCCGCTAAAATGTGCAGAAGTGCTTTCTAACTCCACTTAATACGTGTGGCGCTAATAATACAGGTGAAAATGTAGAACAAAACACTTTTCTTGACCTCGCCTAATCTATCTATTCATACCAGTTTCATTCTCCTTGTCCAACTTCTGTTCTGTCTTCTGTCTGTCTTCTGTCTGTCTGTCTGTCTGTCTGTTGTCTGTCTGTCTGTGTGTGTCTGTTGTCTGTGTGTCTGTCGTGTCTGTGTGTTGTCTGTGTCTGTCTGTCTGTCTGTCTGTCTGTCTGTCTGTCTGTCTCTGTCTCTGTCTCTTCTCTCTCTCTCTCTCTCTCTCTCTCTCTCTCTCTCTCTCTCTCTCTCTCTCTCTCTCTCTCTCCTCTCTCTCTCTCTCTCTCTCTCTCTCTCGTCAGAGGCCGAATGAAAAAAAAGGTATGTGCATGCTTACTCTGTCACCCTTGGAAAATAAAGATTATTCATTCATTATTCATTCATTCATTCATTCATTCATTCATTCATTCATTCATTCTCTCTCTCTCTCTCTCTCTCTCTCTCTCTCTCTCTCTCTCTCTCTCTCTCTCTCTCTCTCTCTCTCTCTCTCTCTCTCTCTCTCAAGAGGAAGAGACAGGACAGACAGACAGACAGACAGACAGCAGAGAACAATGCACACAGCCTAACACCAAACGAAAAAATAAAAAAGAAACGATACAAGCAGGGGAGACAACAAGAGAGCTAGCCCCCCAAAGTCCCGAAGCCAAGGCTCTCATAGCGGAAATGAAAGAGGGCCAATGGTGAACCATAATTGGCCCGTAATGGCGCAAGACTGTTATCCCCGCCATTGTCTCCCTTTCTTTCTGCCCTCAAAGCCGCAGTCTTGTCCGCTAGGTGGGGCGCTGTCATTACTGCAGCATTTCCCTCGCTTCCCGCCACTCTCTCCCCCCTCCGGCCGCCATATTGAAGGAGATCTTCAGCTCTCCCGCGCCGGAGACACTTGAGGGTACACCAGAACTCTTTTCTCGCGCCAGCCGCCCAGAAAGAATGAGGAGGAGAGAGACTCCTTGGGATAGGAAAGCGCATAAAACAAATTGCCCGACAAGGCAGCTGGCAAGTCTGAGAGCTCGAGAAGGAGCCCTCCCTGAAATAACAGGAGAATGGCGGAAACGCCAGACCTGCATTATAGTGCAATGTGTGTGAGCTCAAGGAGAATGAAACCTATTGGAGACATGCTGTTTTGTGGCTTTAGAAAAGAAAATGATGAGGAGGATGTGCTAGGGAGGGGATGGGGGGGGGGTGGGGTGGGGGGGTGTTGGAGGTGTAAAGGAGGTGGGGGGATGGGGAGGGGAGAGGTTGGTGGTTCTGTGAGAGAGAGAGAGAGAGAGAGAGAGAGAGAGAGAGAGAGAGAGAGAGAGAGAGAGAGAGAGAGAGAGGGGTGGTGGTGTTAACAAGCCTTTGAAAGTTTTCAAAATGTCCAGAAGAGATGGTTTGGATTCGTGTCAATTCCTGTTTATTCTTTTTTCAAGTCCTTTCTTTGTCCCAGTTTTACATCAAAGAGAGATTTCATCCCCCCTCCTCTCCTGTGCAAAGTATTGCTATTCCTGTTTTGGTATATTTGTAGAATGATATCTGGACTGAAGCTGGATGAGTTGGAATGCAGCCTGGAGAAGAAAACAGTTCTGCCAACATGAAACTGGATATTAGAAAGAAGTCGTTCGCTGGCCTAGATGGATGCACTCTCATCTAAGTTAAGCAGCGTCGAGCGTGGTTGCCAATTGGATGGGTGACCGTTTGCGCGCCTTGGCGACAGTACAGTTCCCCCAGCAGTAATGGTACCTGCCCTCTTAGAGTCAGGGAAGGTAAAGAAACGTTCTCGAGATAGAGCGCTATATAAATTCCAAGTATTATTTATTATTATTAAAGCAGCCAAGGAGAGGAGATGGGCGCTGCCCTCAACATGCTGTCCCCTAGAGAAGCTGAGTACTCTGACGCTTCGCTCCCCTAAGACCACACAGGTTATGGGACACCTTTACCCTTTTTACCTTACCCATCCACAATTCAACACCCAGTGTTCCTTCACGCCCATTTCCCTTGGACAAAAATTAAGTCTATGTGGTAAAAGGTAAAGGTGTCCCATCACCTATGTGGTTATAGGGAGAGCGATGCGTCAGAGACCTCAGCTTCCCTAGGGCCAGCATATTGAGGGAGGTTCCCATCTCCTCTACCTCGCTGCTTTACCTTCCCTGACCCTAAAGAGGGCAGGTACCCATTTACAGCTAGGGAACTGGGGGACTGTACTGAAGCCAAGACACGCAAACAGTCACCCATCCACTTGGTAACCACGTTCGATGCTGCTTAACCGTAGCTTGGGGGAAAGCGAGTGCTCTGACCATTGAACTATCCCGCCCCCGATAGGTTGTCTATCTCTCTCTGGCAGTCTATGTGTGTTTTTTTTCTAAATTAAAACCACAGAACACAGGCTCACGTGTAACATGCATTCAGTGCAGGTAAAAGAAACCACGGCGAACAAGGGCCACATTCTACAGAAACCCAGACCTCATTAACAGGAAAAACAAAAAAGAAACCAACAACAAAAAACTGTGGCGCTATGCGGTGGCGACAAGATTCATTCATGGAGAAATCTGTGAGGACAGCAGGCCACAGAGGTGACACCGGGGAAAACAGATCAGCGCCTCTGATGGGTTCAGTCACTGGAGACATCAATGACCCCCCCCCCCTCCTCTCCCATTTTCATCTGTTTCAAAAACACCAAAGCTGTTAAACATGTTGTTACATCCGATTCTTCAATCTCTGTCTTTCAAAAGTTATGGTTTGGGGGTTGTTGTTGTTGTTGATGTTGTTGTGTTGCTGTTGCTGCTTATGTTTTGGAGAGGGGTGTTGTTTTGGTTTTTTTTTCATTTTTGATTTTGTTGTTATTGTTTTGGGGTGAGGGTTGGGGAGTGATTATGTTCTGCAATATGAATCGCGAGCGTTGGTTAAAGATAAGTAAATAAATTAACGAATAAATGAAAAAAAACTTATCAAATGACTTATCAAAGGTTCAATAAAAAAAAATGAAATGAAAATAAATTCTAGGGAATAATGTTTTTCACTGGCAGCATTGTAGGCACTATTTTTTTTAGTAAGAACCATGCCTTTGACCTGACCTGACTGAGTTTCGGCTCCTGGATGAGCCCTCATCAGAGGTCCTGGCGGTGATTGAAGCTTCACCTGCTGTGGTACCTTACAGCAAGACACTTTTCAGAATTTAATAAAGTGTCGATTGCATTCAAAGGAATATTTGATATTCATGTGGCCTATTGAAGCTGCCATGAAGAGAAGATATAGAAACAATGTCATGGTATAGCAACAGTGCAGAGGTAGCAGAAGTAGTGATGATACACTTAACAGAATGACAGTAGTAGTTAGTAAGTAGTATGGTAGTAGTAGGAGTGAGGAGGAGGAGGAGGAAGGTAGGAGGAGGAGGAGGAGGAGGAGGAGAGGAGGAGGAGGAGGAGGGAGAGAGGAGAAGGAGAAGGGAAGCAGCAACAGTAAAAGTGTGATAGTTTGGTTTTCTACCAGCAGCAGTATCAGTATTGATTGATTATAGTAGTGGTGGAAGCAGTGATAGAATAGTAGAGGGGCATTAACATTAGCAGCACTACTAGCAGTAGTAATAGAATAGTAGAAGGGCATTAACATTAGCAGCATAGATACAAAAAAGTAGAGGGGCATTAACATTAGCAGCACTACTAGCAGTAATATAGAATAGTAGAGGGGCATTAACATTAGCAGCACTACTAGCAGTAGTAATAGAATAGTAGAGGGGCATTAACATTAGCAGCACTACTAGCAGTAGTAATAGAATAGTAGAGGGCATTAACATTAGCAGCACTACTAGCAGTAGTAATAGAATAGTAGAGGGCATTAACATTAGCAGTACTACAGCAGCAGTAGTAATAGAATTAATGGGAGGGCAAATAACATCAGCAGCAGTAGTAACAAAATAGTAGAGGGGCATTAACATTTGCAGTACTACCAGCAGTAGTAGCGCTGCTGGTGGTGATTGTTGTAGCAGTGACAGCGGCAGAAGAAACAGCAGCCGCCGCAGTAGCTGCAACAGCAATGACAACTGCAGCAGTAGCA